>PDGT01000007.1:103244-147291 GCA_003671415.1 Megathymus violae | reverse complement strand
CGGCCGGGCCGAGGTTGCGTGCGCAGCTACTCGAGCCTCTGGTCCCCTCCCCCCAAAAGTTCGTCAGCCCCTACTCCACTGATGATGATATAGCCAACGCTCCGCCACGCGCTTAGCTCGCTTGAAATCAGATCCTTTGTCTTCAAACGTAAATGTCCCACTGCGGAATGTTTGTCTCAATTACGAGAACGTACAGTGAATTTTCGTCTCCAATAATGAATATCTTTGCCTTAAACTATCTTTCTTTTCAAAATTTTTATATTGGTCACACGGAAATAATGCAATCTTTTAAAACTTCAAATAAAGTAGATATATTACAGTTAAACATACTAGTATTTCTGTGCATCTAAACTTTAGTCCACCTTCTGAATACTATACAAATATTAATTCGATACTCAAAGGTTTCGTTGTAGATGTTAAATTATAGATTTAAAAAAGCTAATATAAAATTAATATTCATTTTTTTATATCTCCAATAAAGGCTGACGCAACAACTAACGTCTGCAAGATATTTTATTGTTTTACAACCCTATAGCTTAGTTGTTAATAACCCCACCTCATTGTCGAGTAACGGATCCCGTGTACAATTTCCGGCAGTGATAAACAGATGACAGATGTAATGTTTGTTTGTGTACAGGTACATGTTGTGAGTGTGTGAGCTTTTATTTATTTATGTACGTTAAATTTAACGTTATACTATTCTACTTCATCTAATAAATAAGCTGAAATATATTTTGAATTCATTTTAATAAAAATCAATACAATATATACGTAACAGATAATAATTAATAAATAACTATTTCCAGGTTTGATCAAAATAAAATAAATAAAATTTTAAGCACCACCCATGTTTCCTAAACATTAATAATAATAGCTTTCTGACTTAATCGTTTTGTCCATAGTCACAGAATGTTTTTTTATTCTCTTTATAGTCATATTGGTGCACAATTGCATATCTCGTTGGTCACTCCATCCACCATTGATTTCTACGTAATCGGTTATAATAAATTCATCATCATATAGTTCAATGTCAGTAATAATTTCAAAATACGGAGGGAATAAATCTTGTTTATTAATTTTCTGTAACTGTATTATTTCGACAGACTTTTCCGCCAAATGGCAAGCACAATCTTCGACAGACGAACAAGTTGATTGTAACGCTATGGCCGCAACACTAGAAAGTACTTTGAACATCTTACCGTCTCTGCGATGTAATGATACATCAAAAAGTGAGCGATACCACGAGTTATCATCAGCGCGACAAAAAATATCATAGTTTGATCTAATACTATTCCAAGCGGATAAATCTATAGCCAGAATATTAGAATGATGCTTTGGGTTCCATGTTGTATATTCCAGATCATTCACGTTTTCCTCTATCACGTCCAGCGTCGATCTCAATGATAAAAAATCGCATCGAGGCATCGTCTCTATTATTTTTTTCATCGATTTTACCATATAAATGAAATTGCGGTAAACATAAAAGTTGTTTTCAAGAAAAACAACTATTTCTTTATTTTCAGTGATGTTCGACAGATCGTCAAATACTTTGTTTGCCGTCCACCACCAATGGTGCTTCATTTCGGCGTGTGCTGGATCCCGATATCGTCCATTTAAATCCGGAGTCATGGCACCAGTGCAATTTAATTTTATTGCCTCCTTCATATTTAAATTAGGTGGACAATCATTTCTATCATATCCGGGAAACTCGTCGGGATAAGCCTGTATTGAATATGGATAAAATATTTGCAATATTCTACAAAAATCTATGCTTTGAATAAATCGATTTAAACTGTACTCTACATAAGAATGAGAAAATATAATTAATGTATCCTGAATTCCTATTACTTCACTTAAAGATGCCATCAAGTAATTTATGTTATATGAATGATGGTGAACTTGTACCACAAAAACTATGGTATTAGTCGTTAAAGGGCCAAATAAGTCTATATTTAAAACTTTTCCATTAGCATTTTGGGTTAGTATCCATTGTCTCAATTCAGTTGCATTTAATGTTGCAGACTGATTTTCTTTACCAAAATAATTATATTTCTTAGCTTTATCTGAAAATTCATTCAGTAAATGTTTCTCGCATTTTTTATATTCAATGGATTCATGTAAATTTCCTTTGTGGTCAATGTAATTAAGTAGTATAATTGTTATAATCATTGCACTCAGGATATACCAATAACGCAATAAACAAAGACGAAGTCTCTTTAGTATAATTTCCACATCAAAACTAACATCAGTAATAAATAAATTATACAATAAATAACACCAGGTACAAAAACAACATAAATACCCGGTTCGATCGAGGATAAAGTAAACGTAATAAAATCAATAAATTTGACAATATTTGTGTCACAGATAAAGAAAATATTAGAATTGCTAGTATATCTATGGTTGTTTGAAAAAAAAACCATTTAAAAGGTACATTATTCTAAATGGACATCCACTATGTATCATAATGATATTCACTTTGTATTATGCTGTCTAATTATACTTACGTTATAACTACCAAGATAGATAATAACTGTTCAACCCGAACGAAGTCTGAGCAGGTCGCTAGTTGAACGTAAAAAGACCGGCAATTTAATGTTTTTTTATTCGTAAACAATCATTTAATTCTAAACATTCTGAGAAAACCTGTAGTACGTTTTCAGTTCACAAAACAATAAAACTATATTGATTATGTAACAACTAAACTTTTTGATATTTCCCACTCTTTCTTTGTATTCAATATCATTAGTTTGGTAGTCGTATTTAAAGACAGAGAAAAACCTCATTCTATAAAACAACTAAGGGATATTTGTAAGATTTATTCTAGACTAGCTGTGCCCGCGACTTCGTCCGCGTGGAATTTAACAAAAAAGTTATTTAGTAGAAATAAAAGTAGCCTAAGTTACTCGTTATTACATCAGCTACCTGCTAGTGAAAGTCTGCATCTGCATTATTTTTAAAAACATTTTACAGTCGAAACATTTTATCATGAAGATGACAGTAAGTTAAGCAGATAAATAACTTTATCATCTTATTTGTTTTTGGTCAGGAGGATGATGGTTATGACTATTAGAGATGTTATGGATATGAAATTTCGGATCCGGATACGGATACGGATATATGAATAATATTTTACCGGTTTCGATTACGGTTACGGATATGAAATTATTTCGGATTATCCGAATGTTTCGGATAATTTTGGATACGGATGTTAGATGATTTACGACTTGGAAAAAAATATTTAATGTATTTACAAAGTGTTACTTCGTTTTTAGGTATTATGTGGTATTATAATCACAGAAAAAACAAATTAAATAATAAAAACTGTCTAAAATGAGAACGACGCGGCTAATGTACCGGCTCGTTCAGCATAAACCCGTCATAACGTGCTTTATTTTGACTCTGCCTATATCCAAATTATTCGACACTTTTTTATCGGATTCGGTTACGGTTTTGGATAAACTTTTATTTCGGATTACCGATACTTTCGGTTACGGTTCCGGAGCTCCATAACATCCCTGATGACTATGACAAACTCCCACCACCAACCAGGGTGCAAAATTTTTATGCAAAATACACAGGTCGAATAACGTAAAAACTTTGAATATTTTTTTTTATCACATACGACCTTTCTCCTAAACATGACTCGAAATAAAGTTAATTTAATAAAATGTTTACCGAACATGCGTTAGTCGAAATTATACACCGAAATACAAGTTCACTCAGTAAAATGATTTACAGAAAATATTTTTTGACCCAATTACATCGAAATAATGACCATTTGTCTAAACGTGATTTAAAATATCCATACCATATAGTCTTATTATTGCAAAGGTATGATTTTCCACAAAAATCTAACACCCGCTGGATGGACTCCCGTACACCATATCTATACACGAGTCAATTACGATTAAATTTTTACAATCAAAAGTAATACTCAAATGAATAACATTAAACCATGAATATATTATTTACTGATAAAAAAATTGTATACATTTTGCAAAGAACAAAAGCAGATCCCTAAAAACATGAGATAATCAAATGAGTGCATAATAATACCCATGATCTGTATAACAGTGCTACCGAAATGATAATAAAAATCGGTAAAATCCGTAATGTAAATTAATATTCAACGTAATGTAATGTAATCTAAGTTCAGAAATTTCCTCTATTAATGTAACAACTTGATTTTTCTAACTTATTTTCACATAAACTATCGAAGGATATAAGTATTTTCCTTAGTTTTAAACTTTTGAGAGCAGTAATTTCGGAATAATTCCGAAAAATTTTCCTTACATTCATATTCTTTATGGAGGTAATGGTAAATTGTACAATATTATCTCTTAATTAATGTATTTTATTTCATGTTGAAAAATGGCTTCATCATAATGATTTTTTAATTCATAATCCAATAGAAAGAGAGTAGAAACAGGGTGACACTTGCAGATAAAGAAATAATAAGGATCTCATTTCTTTATAAATGCGCAGAACCCTAAAAATGGATTATATTAAATACTTACCCTGTTTTAGATTGATTCATAAAATAATTTAATAATACATAAATAATTTCACTGTAACAATATATAATAATATGGTAATTATAAGAAATTTAAATTCTATTTATACTTCTTACGGAATTATTACTAAATATTTACAAATGTGTTATATTATTATAATATAATAAATTTTACTATTTTCGTCATATTTTCCATAGTTTTGAACAATACTATATTGTTTTAATTATGAACTACAATATAATATGTAGTACCTAGTTCGTACCAAACACGCACTTAAACAATTCGTATCATCATCGAAACATACAAAAAATTCATAAACCCGCGCCTTTTTATTATAAGACTACCAAAGTACCAACTGTGCAAAACAATCAACTCGACAGGACATAAATTATTCAATTGTATTACATCTTTTTGTCCATAACGATAATTAGCAAATAGAAAAAAAAGAGTTTATTTTTTTATATTTACTACTTAAATTCAATTAAATTGTAGATGAAAGTTTTTATTCACTTAATATAAACGAATTGCTCAATAGATTTGTTTCCGCTAACCAAACTTACCACCAGACGGCGCCTCTGTACAACGTCACTTATGTGTAATGTGTATCTATAGTTTCCTTCTGTTTTGAAACCCAAGCAAGCTGAAAGATTTAATTCCTTTAGCAATATAAAAACTATTAACTGTGTTTAAAGTGTAACTCCACCAGTCCAAGAAGATGGAAAAGAGAGTCGTTTTGGAATTAAGGGGAAAAAACCCTTCGCAGGTGAGGAAATCTTTCCTTCGTGATATTGTAATGTTTTGTCGATACGTATTTCGTCTAGCATCTATGTCTGTTACTTAAAAAAATGTGATGAATTATAGTAAATAATAACTTTCAAACATTCAAAACAAAGGCACTGATTAGTGCTATGCGGTTTCGCTATTTAGATGTGGCGTATTGTTTATAGATATCACCAACAAATGTTACGTCCTATTCAAGTCCACGTTCTAAAATCCCTAGTATACTACATAAATATTATATAGAATATTTAATTGCCTTTATTATATTATGTTAGGTTAATACCTTTTGATAATAGCTTATTAAATTTCTGGTTATTCACATTTGAGGTTAAGTATCAAAACGCTACCTATGCGATGCACGTAAGATGCCGTTTAAAGGAATTTTACTAAGTCCTGTATATAATTTCCTTTCTTTATATAAAACATTCGTAATTTGAGTGGAAACGATGTTTATTACTCGAAAATCAAATTAGATACCTATCTAACACCAAAATATAGTTCATTGGCTACTTCAATAGCAACAGAAATAACAAGTAAAGTTTGGTTGAATTACACGTTTTCATATTCTAGGGATAAAGTACGGATAATGCTTTCATCTATATCAATTTATAGTACACAGTTTAAAATAGGTGAACCTAATAGATTGTATTACGAATACGTATGTACTCGACATAATTTCGCGCCCTTTCACCTACGTACATTTTAGACTATAAACACTGAATCGCAACGTAAAGCGTATAACAGATAGTGTTGCGATTTGGTACGCTCTTAATCTTTGTAGCTGAACATTTTTATTAACACGGAAAGTTATTGCAATTGCATTGTATATTGACGCTCGCCTTACCAATACAGCGGCCATTTTTATTGCGTCGTGATGATTCGTGTCATCCGCCATTGTATAATGGAAACGTAACTATTTGAAATCGCGCCTATGTCACCCTTTTATCATTTTATGTTGAAATACTATATAAAAACACCTCTCTTTTGCATCTTGATGGAGTTTTTCTCATCTTAACCACTCATTTCTTGAATTTCAAAAACTACGCCAATCGCGGTCTTTGACAATTCGCACCATTTTGACGTTTTGCTTTACTTAGCCGTAATGTTTTGTTCACAGGAACGAAACCAATAAAAAGACTTATTTCTTCTTTACTCTTTTAATATGTGTACTTCTCATGTTACAGGCTTTCTAAAATCTGAATAAATTTTATTGTATTTTTTATATTAAGTACACACAAACAATGACATTTCCTAACGTTTATGGAGAACTGTACAACCTCATTAGCATAAAATTGCGATATACTTACATTTCTGATAATAATACATCAATATGAAGATATCATAAATAATATTAATATAAAGATAGATTAAGAGTTAGTTAAGGTATACTTACAAATTCTTCATCATTACAACACACTGGACTTGGTTTCTTCTCACAATGTGCATGGGAAAAGCCTTGGTCCATTATTATGGTCAAGTATAAATTAGTAGACTTCAGATACTATCATGACTACCATAAAAAGTTCTAGGTATTGAGGTTATTTTTAATAGAATTTAAACTTACAATGGTTAGAGGGTTGTGCATTGTTTGAACTTGGACTTCCCATGTCCCATTGGAATGTTCAAACCAGTCAATTATCAATAATGACAACCCTTCCATGATGCAATTATAATGATACTTTTAATCTTTTTACCACTGATTTAAGGACACACATTGCCCATCTTGGTAGCTATTTGGTGTAAGTGGTCTAAGCTTATCCAGCTAAATTTGACTGAATACTAGTGAATTCCAAAAAATTTACTTATGTATATCAATAATTCTTGATTGTATTGAAAATACATTGCATAGATTTTAGTAGGGATATATTTTATTATATGGATAGATTTTAATGAATAGTTTAATTGCTTTGTAACATAAATAAGTTGAAATTTCACTATTTATATTAAAGGATTACATTACTTGATATTTATTATTATTATTAATTTCTACATATTTACAACTTAAAAAAAATTACAGATAAAGGAGTTGAATCTGGACAACTGTAGGAGCACCAATATTGTTGGACTTACAGATGAATATGTCAACCTAGAAATTCTTAGTCTCAATAATGTGGGACTTACTACACTCAAGGGTTTCCCCACACTTCCCAAGTTGAGGAAGCTAGAGTTGTCAGACAACAGGATATCAAATGGACTCAATTTTCTCAATGGTTGCAAAAAACTAACACATCTGAATTTATCAGGAAATAAAATAAAAGATTTGGAAACATTGACACCTCTGGATGAGTTTGAAAACTTGAGAAACCTTGATCTTTTCAACAATGATGTTACTTATATTGAAGATTACAGAAGTAAGGTGTTTGCTTTACACCCATCTCTAAAATTCTTAGATGGGTAAGTATTCAATGCAAAATTATCTTCGATTTATTCTTTAAAACTAAGTAAACATTTGATAGTTTTGTGCATGTTTTATTTCCATTATTCCATTTGTACCATTTTCAAATTGATTTAAAATTACATTTAATTCTGTATTAAAAATATATTGTAATATTTCAGATTTGACAGAGATGACAAGGAGGCAGAAGATAGTGATGATGAAGACGAGATGAATGGAAACAATGACAGTGATGCAGATGGTGAGTTTAATTAATTTGTTATTTGTTTAAATTAATAACCAACCCTGATACCTGTCTCACTGCTAGTTTCTCTCAAGTTGAGTGTCGTAAATACACACTGGTCAATTCTGCCGGCCAAGTGTAAGTTGCTATACAATTTCACTATACTTCCAGAACATAAAGGGGAACTTAGATATGCAGGTTTTAATAGATAACTTAAAATTAAACATGTGTGCAGGATTCCAAAATGGGTCCTCCATGTGAGTGCCCATTCCATGATTCAACTAATGATTCCTTGCGATGATAATCCTTATCCTCAACAAAAGAACTAAGCAATTCTGAATGGTCATACCATTTGAAAGCTACAATATTCCAGAAGAATGTGGACTTTATGTTAAATGTATATATATATGTTATGTATGTTAAATGTATGTATATATATATATATATATTAATCAATAATTAAGCTGAATGAAGTTGGAAGGGCTGCTAGTTTAATTATAAAGTTATTGGTCAGATTGTTTATGAAAATAGGAAATATACTTTTATAATAGTAATTCAATAATTAATAATTAATTTAATAATAATAATTCAATAGAGGGTGTGGGAACAAATGTTACATTGTCTACTGCCCCAATGCTTTAGATATAAATACTAGAGTGATTTTCAAAATAGTTGTCTCTTAAGAATGGTGTAATTAGCCACTATCATTGTCAATTTTCAAATAACATGGAAATTTCATAATTATATTCGACAATACTGAAATAAATACACTTTTTAATCCCTTAAAAGTATAAAATACCATTAAAAATAAAGTCAAATTAAGTAAAATAAGTGCAATACTTTGATGCATTCAAAATTAAATTAATTTATTTTGATTATTTATATAATGAATAATTTATTAATTAGATAAAAGAAAGGGGAACTCAGGTTAGTAATCGTTAAATCATTTTGAAATAGGTAACATAAAACTTTTTAAAAATATAAAAAAATATATTATGATATTATACAAAATATTTCATCACAGTTTTGAGCTTAATGAAATTACTAGTATTTAATTGACTTTTATGATTCTAAAATAGTATCTGTTGTGTATATCAAATTAACAAATGATATTTTACTATGAAAATATTTTTTCTAAATACTTAGGCTGAAGATTCTCTTCTGGTTGAACTTGTCAGAGTTAGTATTTTATTCTGTCATCTATCAGTTATATAACCATATATAACAACTTTAATACTGCATTGCAGATGTGGACATAGACTTGGGGCCCCTAGTGATTGATGATGATAATCTGTCACAAAGCTCTTTGGAGACGAAGCCTTCACTTATAATGTCCCTATACACTATTTATGGCATATTGTTCCATATGGGGTATCTTTTAAAAAGTAAGCATCATGTTATATTCTTTCCATGATGCTTGATTGTTTTTTTATGTCCTTTAATAGAAAAAATGATATCCCATAAAATATTAACATTTGGGTAAATGAATAATTTCAATGAATCATCCACACTCAATTCAAATTATATCAGTGTTTAAGATTTGCTATAATATTCATATTATCTCATTCCTTCTTAATTTAGATAAATTTAGAAAAAACGATTCTATACATTTTTCTAAAAGATATGATACAATTTTATCATTAGTGTAAAATGTGTGTTAGATTTAATGCTCACGCCGGGAGTAACAAACACTGCGTTACCATCCAGACTTACGAGTGGTAAGTCTCGGATCACAGTGAGCTCCTTGCACACACATAAGATGAAACAATTGGTTGAGCGACAGAAATCTGAGAGAAACTCTGATTTGCTTACTGAGAATCCTTCGATGTTAATTGAGACTACACGCTAAACCGACTCTAGGACTGGACAAAGGTTTAGTGATTGCCATTGTGCGGTACGCCCGAAGTAGTAAAAATATTTTGGTACGTCTTCCGGGAAAAGCCGGAAAAACTTGTGAAATGCGTCGATTCGTTATCCATCTCACCGAAAGAAGATGTAAACTCTGGTGAAAGAAAGTGTTGCCTCCCTCCCTTTGATCCTCTTTCAGAACACCCTCCTTGAAAGTCTCTTAATATGGTTCGGACTCAAACATAGACAGGTGGGGGGCGGGGGTATTTACACAATACTGATGTGAACTTTTTTGCGGTGTAGTGCAGATAATGGCACATTTTAGATCGTGCCCTGTGTGTGTCCTAACACCTGCACGCAGGAGGGCCTTATTGCAGCTACTAACCAGGAATGTTCTGGAGCTCCATAGCCGTAACCAAAACTATCGGATATCCGAGATAAAAATATAACGGAAACCGTAACTGAATCCGATAAGAATATTTCGGATAGAGGCAGAGACTATATAAAACGGCCGAGCCAATACCCTATCCACACCACTTTCGTTTTAGACAGTTTTTATTATTTAATTTTTAAGGCTATTGTTTTTCTGTAATTATAATACCTAGGAATAAAATCGAACCTTGTAAATACATTATATTTTTTTTGTAAGTCGTAAATCATCTAATATCCATAAACGAAATTATCCGAAACAACCGGATAATCGAAATAATTTCATATCCGTGATTGAAACCGGTAAAATAATATTCATATGTGCGTATCCTACTCCGAAATTTCATATCCATAACATCCCCACTGTAAACAATGCTGACAATATTGTTGCATTCTGGCCTGCGGAGCTTTACAAGTCGGTGTACAAGAAAATAATTTAACAAATCATATTTCCAAAAAACTTGACAGATACAGTTTTTAAAGTAGGCATTCTAAAACAGAAGAAATAGGTGTAGTATAGAAAAATAATAATTTTGCACACAAAGTGGAAATAAACATTTGTATATTAAACAACATTATTGACATTAATTTTAAACAATAGAAGGGACTAAAAAACTGACAAAGTAATTTCTACTTAAGGAATCTCAAAATATTATTACTGGTTATTAGGTAATTAAAAAAACAAGAATATATAAATTATAGGTATTTATTTTACAGCCTTGAAATTATGTTAACGATCAATATGTGAGATAACTTTAAGTCATAATGATAAAAAAAAATGGTAATCAACTCTGGAACCCGATAAAAAAATAACCAAAACTTAAACGCTCATATCAATACAAACTTATTAGAAACCAATTTGTACCATTCGTACTTTTTGTTACAGGTTCTGAAGCAGAGGACGACGACGACGATGATCTTTCATTGAGTGCAGTGTACAATGAAAATCTAGGTATGACTTTGACTTATTGAACTTGATGCTTTTAATATTTTTAAATTGATTAAGCGTCGTTTAGGAAAGCCAACAAGATGATCCAATTTGTAAATAAGCATAGTTAAAAGGTAGAAGTTTTACAAAATATAACTGCATTTTTTGTTTTTATTTTTAAAAACAAAAATCTTTCACCTGCAGTGTCTATCTGTACACATTGTATTGTTTTGTCAAATGTCATGATAAATATTCGTTTTATGACTCGCTGTAAACTTACAGTTACAATAAGCTTTATATCAATTTTTAGGTGAAGAATCCTCTGCGAGCTCACTCTTTGAAGGCAGTAGTGTGGAAGAGGAGGAAGACATTGAAGAGGAAGAAGGGGAGGGGGAAAACGATGTTGATCATAATACTAAAGTGCAAGGTCTGTATATCAAACTGAGAACTCCTTGTGCATGTCTATCAACATGTATATGTTGTGCCTTATAACATGTGATTTTTGTATAGAAAGTCATTAAATTTGAAGATGTTTAAATCTTCCAGTGAAAAGTAAATTTGCCATAACTTTTCAAAAGTATTTTAATTAAAGTACAACCATTCACTTTCCTCTTGTGAACAGTGTTTTACACTAATGCCGAACTATCTCTCTTTTTGAGATCAGAGTTTGGGTTATTTGTAGGCATGATAATAGAGCCGGATCTCATGTAATAATTCATGTAATTTTCCTGAAACTAGATAAATATTCCAATAGATCCCCTATTAGATAATCGGCTATTAGGTGGTCTTTATAAGATTTTATTTAATTTGTTTATCATCTGTCTGTCACAGATGGCGAGGAGAACGCACGCGGAGAGCCTGAAGAAAGCACTCGAGGAAAAAAGAGGAAACATGAGGATGATGACTAAAGTTGAGTGTTGCCTTACGCGGAGTTATCTTACTAGTTTGTAAGTGTACAGCGCTCCGATTCATCGGACAATAAATCTGATCATGAACACGATACATTGAATTCATCCCTGTAGACTAGTTGTCATTTGTGAGATTGGAAACCCATGAGCTCTGTCCACTTAATAATGATGAAGCGGCTGAGTTGAGAGAGAATTTTATGAAATGTTAACATCATTGATTCATGTTGTTTATTGCGTGGAATCTGTAGTTTGTTGTCCGACAAGTTGATGTTTTAATTAAACTGTTTATTGTAACAATCATTTTTTATTCTATTGACATGCTTAATTTTTAGTGTTATGGTTGAAATGGAAGTGCGTTATTTTTATGAATGTAATTGAATTGAAGTACTAAATAATAGCTCTCAAGAATTCGTAAATCTACAATTATATTATTTAGCATTAAGTAAAAAAGAGATAACAAAAACCCTTATTCCACAACATTTTTATTTTCGATAAAGGGTAATCCGCCTGTTTATTGAAATGACCAACTATTAGACTGTTTCAGACTTATTTAAAATTTTAATTGTAGACATGGTCGATTTTCCTATCAAAGAAGGCTTTGAGGTTTTCTAAAATGTTCAACTACTGTTTTAATGAACATTAATTTAATTGGCTATTGAACATCATTGATCTTAATACAAAAACACTACATCCTTCTGCGCAATCGTGTGTACCAACGTCGCGCGTGATACCATATTGTATATAATCACGCCGATTATATGTATCTGAAGACTGCACTCGTGGTTCAGTGTGTAACTCCAATCTCAATGAAGTTCAAAAGTCACTTGTTTATGTTTATAAATTGTAGAAAAATCGTTAACAAACTTCCTCAGAATCTCAATGTCACATTGAGGTAGCCATATCTGAGGCTGTACAATGTCAATTTTATTTGTAATCTCACTAATGATAACTGATACTCATCAGTGTTCATTGTGGAATCCAACGGGCGTAGTTAATAATATAATCTGATGAATAAGATGAAATTCTTTGAAATCTGATGAGTTCAGAGAATATTTTTCTACAATATTTTTAAATCTTAAAAGAGCAATTTATGCACTAAGGTATATCAATGATAATTTATAAAATGTTTGGTTGATGCATCGTGGTAAACGTGCCAGATATGTTGAAGAGAATTTTAGTTAATAATTTTATTGTATTATGTAAGTCATTAAGTTTAAGTAATTTACAACTTGGCCTGTTGATATATATTATATAATCCTATTAAGACTTTATTTCTGGGATTGTAAAATAAAAGCTAAATATAAACAATAGTTTCATTACAATAGCAGATTGCTTATTATTTATATCAGAGAACAGTCAACGAAGTAGTGCGGCGAGTTCACCACATGACGGAGGTTTTAAAAAACACATTCTGTAAAGTTCATTATTTTATTAATAAGTATATTAGTAATATTTTAATTTTATCAACTGTTTTCTTCCAAAAATTGTTGTAGCAGGGCACTTTCAATAGGTATTACTAAGTTTTCACTTCCATCGCAGCTGCGTTTAATCTTTGCGAGCTTGTGATCTAAGAATTCTGTGAGTTGTGCTCGTAAAGCGAGATCGGAACTTACAAGGAATTGTTCTCGAGCCTTTGAATACAAATCCTTAAAAGGGAGACCTAAAACAAAAAAAATATACTTTTAAAAAGGTATTTTAATATTATTGGAATTAATTATTGTATTTCAATTAATTCGAATCATGAAATTTATATTATTATGCAAACATGCGATGAAATGTGCAAAAGGAGACACAATCGCCTGAAATTAGAATTGGAAAAATCAATTATTACATCAAGTGAATTTAATTTAGCCAGATCAAATTTTTTCCTGTATATATATATATATATATATATATATATATATATTAATTCAACGTCAACTTTTAGTTTATTCCTTTATTGACGAAAACTTGGCTTATCACAAATTTTCGCCCTTGGACCGAATATCGTGTTTCAGACTGCAAAAAAAATCGAAATTAAGTGTGCTTGAATCTTATAACTTTGAACATGCTATTATCGGTCCCACTTGAGTCTTTCGCTGCAATTTGCTGCATATAAGGAGTTTTACAGCTTGCTCTATCTTTTGTAATTGAAACCTTGCAAGTGTAAATAGTGTATTTAGTTTATAACTAAATACATCGACGAAGCCCAGCCAAGCCTCCCTAATTGTGGTACATCTTGCTAATTCACGAGGCAATACTTCTGGGCCGCTTGTAGAAGACGCTGGACTCTGCAACATGGTAATATTTTTTGCCTGGATGATTACTAACCCATTAATCAATCGAAAAGGATTTTAATGGCATTCGGGCGCAAGGGTAAAAAGTTAATTCTTCCTTCACTTAATCGGTCACGCCTAGGATTACAAATGTGCCTAACTCATTAAAAAGTCCGTCGGTCTATTTACTTGTAGACTAATTTGATATAGAATCCTGACGATAAGGATATAAAACGAAAAGCAAAAAAACTGCAATAGTTTATATGCAAACGGTCGGTTATTCAATTTAGAAGCATGATCCTACCAAACTGTCCAGCGGGACGATAACTACCCATGAACTGTTATAATTAAATTTAGTTTTATTTATTTCATTATTCAGTTTCTAATACCGTTATAAAAGGGAGAGTGAATGGCGAAAAGAATTCCTCCGCACATCCTATAAAATCAATATGATGTATCAAATCTGTTGAACGTGTTATAAAATGTTGCATATTTTACGATATCTCAAATTATATAAGGCATATCCAAAATATATTGTCTATTAGAATTAGATACGTTGAATAGGCTAACCGAAATAAAAGCAGGATGAGTTATTACTTTCGTACGATAAAAACTCTTGACCTAATATATCTTAATATTTGTTAGTTTATACTTAATTTAGAAAATTTCTATTTTTAGTGTGTACAAGTTAATTATATCGACGTACCAGAACAAACGCAGATTCTACGGAATAAACAAAATGACCCGTAGACACGTTAATGGGTTTTGCGTTACGGGGTCACCGACTGACAGAATTTCAATTTCGACTAACTTTGCTGAAGAGGTAAATGCGTTTCTTGGACGAATACGAGGTTTCGATCAGACATTGATGACCTACAATCATATGGTCAGTACGCTCGATAATCACTTTGTTCACATTTAATATTCATGTATCAATAAAATGAACGTACCACAATCAAATTAAATACAAAATATATAATAAACGTTACACAACCTTGATAGTGGCTTTGTTTTTGATTCTCCAGCTGGTATTGTATGATAATGTTGAAAATGCCTTTAGCGTTGGAAGTGAGAGACTGATAGACGCTCTTGAGAGAAGACAGTTGCAGTGCGCCGCTTCTGTGAGTCATTAGAGAATTTTCATAGGAGGTTTCTTCGGTATACGGCAAAAACGTTGTAGCATCCCACCACGTAAATTTAAACTTGCTTAGCTTTGAGTGGTCCCATACTAAAAACATGTGTAATTATATACAAAAGGCCCAAAAAATATTTTGAACTTAAATACAAAGTAATTTTTTCGAAATATGAAGTCTCGGCAAAGTTTACGTACATTAACTCGAAATAGAAACACACAAAACAGGTTTCAACTGCCCATTAAATTTAAGATGGCTATATTTGGTGGTACGTAATAAGAATTTAACCTAGATGTTTTAAATAAATTAATACATCTATATTATGCATGAATAGTATTATAATATACTAGCGGCCCGCCCCGGCTTCGCACGGGTGTACTTTTATTTTTAAACATTTTGAGATATATTTATAATTCTATCTTTATAAAGGACAGAAGTATGTTTTTTTAATAACTTATACATATGCTGTGAAAATAGTCAAAATATTCAATGTTGCATATGTCCGCTGCGTAAAAAGCTGACCGCGCGTGTACCTATTTCATAGATGTGCCCGCCGCGCACTTCGTGCCCCCTCCCTCGACGCCTTGACCGCCGGCCTACGCTACGGCTGCTTTGCGTGGGGCCACACTGGTTGGTCATTGCGCGACGGTGGAGGCGGTGTTTATTTTCCTAAATTCGTAAATTCTTCTGAACGGAATGTCCGATTTCAGTAATTCAAAATGTTATCTATAGGTATTGAAACAGTTTTGAATATGAAATGATTTATTTGGAAAAGGATTAATACAAAGATATGGTTATTATGGTCTGATTTCGGTCAGCTTTTAAAATGTAAAAAGTGGTTATAGTGACATTACTACAATAGTTGGACGTATAGTATCGCGAAGTTAATTTTAGATATTGATATGTTCTCTAATATTGTAAAACATTTTTTTGTTTTATCATTAATAGTTTCCGCAGTGTATACGATGAAAGACATTTTTAAGCTAATTTTTTTACACCTTGGTTCACGTTACTGAAGTTTTAGCAAGGATCCCTTATTTTTTCTAGTAATAAATATATATTACCCAGTGATAATGTAGCATTCTAATGGTGAAAGAATTTTTAAAATCGGTTCAGTAGTTTTTGAGTGTATTCGTTACAAAAATACAAAGCTTTCCTCTTTATAATATTAGTATAGATAGTAAAAAGTAATGGAAACAAATTTGTGTCATTAATATCTAGTCCGATAGTTACGAAGCTATTAAATATTATAATACAAATGCAAATATCGACTTCACCTCGATACAAAACTGAATGAGTGAACGGACGTCAAAACGGTCAAAAAGTAGAATGCCTCGAATATATTTTTTCAAAAATGAACTGAAATTAAAATGGCGAACGTGAAAGTCATACGTCGGCGAAATAAATATTCTCGACTATGCTGCTAGCATTTCGGGTAGTCTTTTGGTTCTGACAAAGTTAAATATGTACACTAAAATCAGATGTAATACTACCAACAACTATATTTCACTATTATTTTAGATATTATCAGGCACTAGTATACACTAGGAATTCTTATATTTTTTATATCGTTTTCGTATATTTATCGTCTTGCAAACTTGCAATATTCGTTTTGCTCACTAAAATGTTATTATTCATGATGTCGTCGTGTTTTGGATCTCTATTTCTATGTCCTCACAAATATGTACGTCCAATACTACAAGGGGACAACGAGAGAAATGGTCTTAGATATGGATTATAAATAGTTTATTGGGTAATGAAGTGATTTTTCAAGCCTGTCGCAGACACCTACTACATTGAATTACATATTATATATTTTTTTTAACAGGGTATTTCTCAATTATTGAAGGTGGTATACATTGATGTGGCCCATAGAGAAACGTCTCAACGTAAAGGGTAATGACATTTATGTATTTTGTTACCGATACCGTACTTTAATCAAATTTCATGGATTCGTGATATATAAATACTACGACGTCATTGATTTAGGTAAATATTTGGATTGTATAAATATAAATATTTATATATTGTCAGACATTAAGGTTAATTAATGTAAAAATATTTAGAAACTAGACTTAAGTATTGAAAAAGAAACTTACGTAACGGAGCGTTGATGTGGTCTACAGATGCAATTGTATGCACATTCGTTAAATGCGATAAATTAGCGAGCACTGATTGCGCCTTTGCATTTCTAAGCATTGGACCGTCAATATTGTGCACTAGTAAGAATAACTGCGTATTTGTGGCAGATAATTGAGAATCAATTAAATTGATAACATCTCCAATATTTGACGGTACCGTAGAATTCTCTAAAAGATCGATGACAATTGTTTCCAAAACATTCTTAATAGTCAGACTAGGAAAGAACCCATTAATAACAACACATGGCATATCACCAAGTTTCTGCATTTGAAACTCGTGTATAATCGAACGCTTAGATCCTACGCCATAAATTATAATATTAAAATCTTCACTGAGCACATAAAGCCATTTATTGAAAAGTTGTTCATATGACTGAACAAGATTTAATATTTTATTTCTATGCTCTGTTGATACGTAAGCTGAAGCCTCTTTCATGTTATCAGATAGATCTAAATTTTTAAGTCTTGCTAGAGTATGATCTGAAGTCGTAATCTGGAAAATATTAGTCTTACTTAAAATAAAACATTAACACATTATCTCTCCCATAAATGTCTGTCCAGAATCAAACCTGGGACCCCTTCCTCGGCAACCAGGATCACTAACAACTAGACTCATAAAGAGAAATGTAAATGGTCATAAAAATAATGTATATAAAACAAAAATTGTTGGTTAATAATAATGTTATTTTTAAATATTTAATTGGTAAGTTACCTTTTTTGATGAATGCATAGCAAAATAATTATCAGGTGTGACAAAAAATTCAGAATCCTTCTTTTTCTTATGATTATCTTTACTTTTAACAATTATTCTCTGTTTAATAATTTGCTTTGGAAGCACTTGTTCTTCTTCTTTATTCTTTTGCTCTTCGGTAGAATCATCTCCAGTAGTTGAAGACATGCTCTACAAAATATCAAAGAATTATATCGCACATTTTACTGAGTAACAGAAACAGCATAATAAAATTTTAAGTATTAAAAGTATTGAAATTTGAGCACTGCAGATTTATACATTAAATAATTAATTAAAAAAACATTTACACACTCACACTTCCGCACTAGGATTCCCTGTGTTGCAGGTGGCATAAACATACACATATATGACATCACAAACACCCACGACTCGAGAACAAACATTTATCTGACACATAAATGTCTGCCCCGTCTGGGAATCGAACCTGGGACCCCGCGCTCGGCAGGCAGGTTCACTACCAACTGGGCTATGGGGTCTTCCTTTATTTGAAGCATTATTTATTATTTGGAAATATTTTCAATTTTAAAATCTTCTATGCTAGTTGAAAATCTTTTATCGCTATGCCTTTTGGGCTTTGTAAGTTTATACAAAACATTATTATGCATTATAAAAACCAACCTCTTCCTCACTTTTATCAGGAATAAAATCACTACTACTTTCCGAGAAGTCACTTGCACTATCACTTTCTACTTCACGAATGATCCCTGCAAAACATCAGTAACATCATTTGAATTGTTAATTTATTTTATGAATGTCTTTAATGTCAAATATTTTTATAGTATACATTTTTTAAAGTTAACATTACTTAATACAGTGAATATAACTTGCTTATGAAAAACAGCTTTACAAAACATACAAGGTGAGACAATCCCATATCATTCAGCAGCAGGAGGCTAAGCGCATTGTAAACCAAAATTTTAATTTTATCAATTACCATTGAAAGTCCTGTTGATAATTGCAGTATATAGACAATTTATGTTCTTCTTCACACATCAAAAGTAATGTGTTATGTAAAATAGCAATGTTAAAAGTAATATTTATCTTATTTTATAACATAATGCAAAGAAGTACAACAAAAGCTTTTGTCCATTTCAGTTGTTAAACTGTGATCAGAGTCTATCATGCTAGCCACATGAAAGTTAACAGACTACACTTTTACAACAATATGAAAATTTCCCTCCATGTCTTTCTACACCAAAATGAAAATTAAGTTTAAATACACATAATAACTTTGAAAATTGATGTGTGCAAGATTTACACCTAGGTCTCTAACAAGATACAGACTTTCAGAGTAGCTTAACATTGCTCTATTTAATTATATTACCCAAATACAACATAGACCAACCAACCATTCACCAATAATTTATAGTTATCAGCAATTACCACATACTTTTCTTAATAACATTAGCTACATGTCTAGGTGTAGCTTCCGAGACTTTAAGTAAGACAGTTCGATTTTTCTTAGGAGTCTTCATGGGGGAGGCAGCTGCAATTGCTGAATTGATCACAGCTGCTCTGACTTTGTTCTGCAAATCAAGTTTAGTATGCCTTGATTTAAACTTATACATGTCTTGACCACCTACATCATCTTGGCCAAATAGAGCTGAAACAATAATAATAGTATCATAAACATAAATATTATAATTATTTTTGCTTTTTATGTTATAACAATAAATATACACAATATATTACTGAATTAAGTCTGTTCCATGTGGCTCAGGAATCAACTTAAAATAAAAATTGTACAGAAAGCAACATATCAAGACTAAAGGAGACTTACTTAGACTAAAAATGGCTTTGTCCCAAAAGCCAAAGAAATATAGGATGTGAAGAGAAAAGATGTAATCACAAATCCTATCAAAAGGAAAAGGTTGTAAATGGATCTGACCCAAACATGACAAAAATTAAATATTATAGAACAGCCTTAATATTAAACTTATTCAATTTAGCCAAATTTGATGCCAGTGAATATACTTTTATAAATCAAATATGTAAGACATTTTTAATTAAGTTGATAAAGTTAATTAGTTTTTGTTAAGTATTATTGGAATCTCATAATTGTGTCATGAATTAAGATTTTCAGTGACTCCAATCATAAAATTTACTTTACCAAGTTGCATTGGACCTTAAGACATTCTATAAGTTTTTAGAATGCCATTGTGAGCAACAAGCCTATGCATATTATGCAAATTAAAATTCATACAGAATTTGATTTAAAAATAAATTAATATTAGATTACACTTTGAAAATATTCGTAACGTTTTTATTTACTTTTGAATTTTGATATTTACCTGTAGGCTTTTGTGAACACTCTGCCATGGTGACATCTCCATCATAATCATCATTGTCCTCGTCCTCACAGCTACTATTGTCCAACTTGCTGTTCCGTTTACTTGACACTGTTTGGAGGAATTCTCCATACTTTTTTGGTTTATTGCGAGTTCTGGTAGTACGTCTGATAATATCTGCTTCATTTTGATTTGTTAATTTATGATCTGAAAATAAAATAAAAATCGAATTCATACTTATTAGATGAATACATAATAATAACTTGATTTGTGCAAACCTAAATTATCTTCTGTCAAATATTGCTCCAGATATTCACTCATTGTCGATCAAATAATAAATAAATTTAAATAAAATTATCCTCGATTCGAGTAGTCTATTAATAAAAGTACTACTTTTTTTACTTTCCTTAGCTTGATTTGCCGCCACCGGTCTTTTAAATCGTAATGGATTTAAATATTATCACAGAGTATTTAATTACATAAAATATAGTTACTGCATATTTCGTTATACAAGTACCATAGTACATACCGTACAACCTTAGACCGTCCGTCATTAGATTCAGTGGATTCTCTCTATACACTGTGACTGTCACAGATTACGTACAAGACCATAAAATTGTAGTGGATATGTGAATAAGCGTGAGCCCATTTACAATCCTGCACGCACAATCCCGTTCCAACTCCGACACAGATGTTGCACCATAGTCTTACAAACATTCGTTTACATAAAGCGTTAAGTATCATTTTTATTATAGAATATGTCACTGGTTAAGCTGAAAAAAATATTTAAGTACTCTGTGTAACTACCACGGCGTATAAGTGCTATGTTAAAAATGTATCAGTAAGTGTAACAAAAAGAAATAAATTTATCCTTATTTACTTTGTTCAATAGTACAAAAACAATGTTTAATGTTTTAAAACATCAGTGGCTGTGTTGCGTTAAAAAACGTCAAGTATTATATTATTCTAATTAATTTGCACATAATCTAACAACGTATTAATGGTGCTATGGTAATTTTTTCTCAATATTTGTAGTAAATCCTGTAATGATTCTGCAATATTCTTATTTTAGTAATGATTTATTAGCATAATTTGCTGTACCAATGTATAAATCGATCAAATCGAAGCAGATGACGGTTCTTTAAATTCGAATAGAAAATTTGTCGTCAGTAAGAGTATTTTTTTATTTATTTAGTAAATTTGGTAGCTTCTAAACTGGATAAGGGAATACAAGAAAAGAAAAGCAGGCTTGAGTGTATTTTATGTATACCTAACACATTTTATATAAATACATAATACCTATAATTTTATCTGATAAATTAAAACCCAAAATAAACAATATTAACTTTACTTCATAATCAATGTTCTGACAAAAAGCATTAACTATTATATTCTATACTGCGATCGTAAACTTTTGTAACAAAATAATTTTCGTAGCGCCTTATCATTTTTTATTACACGAAATTGGTTAATTCAGATAGAATGGCGCGGCTTGCAACAGGCGCGATGTTTGTCATGCAATATGGCGGCTGGCATGTTTTTACTTTATGTCATTCTCACCATACCAATATGCCCCATGTACGAAGGATGACAACTTTCTCTTACTTAGCACTTGGACCAGCGTTCTTGTGGTACTGTTTATTGGTTTGCTTCCGTGCTTCGGAGGGCTGTGAAATAATCTATTCCAATTCCAATTATTATCATTAGATGACAGTCGCTAAGCCATGTCACTGGCCTTCGGGCAACATGCTAATCAGCATAGAAAGGTATGCTCTTTTGTTTTTTATTTTTTTCGGAATTTTGTTAATTTAGATGACGACTCCTTTTTAGTTGATTCAATAATTGTAAGTTCAAATTTCACACTTCAGGCTGTTTCTCCAAAAATAACATATGTTGGAGACCCTCGATTTCTTGTGTGTAAGATTACAAGATTTGACGCAATTTTCACGCTCAATATCTGATAATATCATCCGAAAAACTTAATAAAAGTATGCGGTAAGAAATTGTGCCTACTTGGGTTAGTAAAATCAGTGGTGGTGTATGGTTGTCGGAATACAAAAACAGAGTTTAGGTTAGAACTGGTGAAATTTAGTTATAACGAGCAAATTGCCCTCGCGTCCCTTTACAATAATACTACGCCTTACTTTAAAAAAATATGGTGTTATTTTTTTAGGACTGGATTATTATCGCCTTTTCATTTATAGCAGTGAAACGTACTTTAAATATTAAGTGAAGCTTACTGAAATACATTCGTAAAAACCGTAACGAAATCGGTAAAGCCATTTTTATGAGATTAGCGCGCACAGATGCAAAGACAAAAATTCTAACAACTATTGTTTTGGATTCTATTGCGTTAAAATAATTTTTCACATATATTTATAATGTATAGTAAGCGATCGGTTAGAATTTTATTATGTGATACCACCAATATATATAATAATGTAGTTCTAGATTGCGAGAAGCCATTGTTCATTTATACAATTCAAGTTCAGTTATTGATTATTGCATTAAGACTATAATCAGACGATGTGTATGAGCTCCAGTTATCATAAGATACTTGTTGTATGTAAAAATGCAGCTTTATCTATTTTACCCCAAAGCAATGGCTTATTTGACTTGAATAGTGTATACAGAAGTTTCAAATTATTTGCCTTAACTGGTAAAATTTTGAAAATAAATTATGCAAAATTTATATTACTTTCATCAATGTTTGATGTATGTTTTCAGTGTCAAATGACCAAAAATGTTTATAGAATTCTAAATTTAAGCGGATTTGGAGTTCATGAAACTTGTTTTAACTAAAAGTTGTTAATTTTTACCGTAGATTCAAAATCATTTAGTAAATGATGCAATAGCCTCCATTAAAAGAGCGCCGTATACATCCGTCGCAAATCGCTAATGCGGTATTACCACTAAAACTTAAATGATTAATTTTCATGAATATTAGTAATTCACCATTTCGCTTTCCTCCTTCATATTCGTGTTTCAAGACCATTTAATTAAACCAACAACCATCATAAACGCGATCGATATTGTTAGTAGGTAATTTCCTTACACACCCAATAGTGTTACTTTTTCCCATTAATTGCCACAGATCCAGGAAGATTCAATGTCTTTCTTCACTGTATGTAAGAGAGGTGTACATATAGCTTAACAAAAATGATTGACCAATTTGATTTGTTAACATAAAATAAAATTCTTTAACCTGCTTCCAGAAACAGAGTTGTAGTATATTTTTAGGATGCAAGGATACCTTAGGCCCTATATTTTGCACCCGTTGGCTCTTGCAGTAAAATTATCTTAATTTCATAATGCGACCTTCAGCTTGTTTGTGAATACTTGCGACTTCACTGTAACCTTATTTAATTCTGTCAATTTCAAGCAGTGTTTTATATTTGTATGATCGCTTTATAATAAAACAAGTTCATATGTCAGCAACAGTCTTGCAACCTTTCTTCAAGTAATTTAGGTACATCCATGTAACCGCTTACCAACAAGTGGCCCTTGTGCTCATTTATCAGCCGCTGTATTTAAAATACTTTAAGAGATGCTGTAACAAATAAAACCTTTTTTTACATTGAATTTCATTTATTTGCTCAACTTATTGACAATTTCGAAAATCACAGTTAATACATCTGACAATTGTTCTGTAACTATCATATTACACGACCAATTGTTGCCAGCTATGTAAATGGGAAGTGGGTACAAAATGGTATTATAAATACACTATTAATTTATTGGCCACAATACATTGTTACTTATATTCGGTAATAGTAATACACCACCCTTGGTGTAACATTTACATTAGAATCTTAATTAAAGTAAGAAAAACGTGGTCCTATGTCAAGAATAATTTACAGCTTATTGAAACTGAAATAGAAAATTTACAAAATAAAAGTTTAAAGCGAGCAAAAATGAATAGTTTTGAAAACATTCACACGTGGAAATGATGTGAAGTACATTTAAAAAATGACAACCAACAACAATATAATTAAAATGAATATTATTGAATTGATTCAAATCAGAACAGAGTAAGTGTGTGTTAAACCTATGGAAATTTTAATGAAAAATCACAATACATTCTTGGAATAGCATATAAAGATAAAAATAAAATAAGAGATGGTGTCACCAGTGATATCACTTATAATTTAGTACTTAGAAATATTTTAATGGTGGGATCGTAACTCATTTATATACAACACCAACAATTCAATAGACTAATTACAATCACTCGAGTCACCTACAATGTAATTAACGTGTGCCAGAGCATCGCACACCGCCGCGGGGCCGGCTGCTACACAGCTAAACATATGTGTGGCCTCGATTTAGCGACGGGCACACAATACTATGTCACACGCCATTAACTTTATTGCATTCAATTACCACGCTACTTCAGTATGTTTTTGAACTACTTTTAAGAACTACCAAGAATCATTCGAACGATCTTTTAATTTCCACAAACTATAAAAACACCAAAACTGTATGTTAAAATCGATAGCAGCGTACCATAAATTTATCAGAATTTCGGCCGACGTGTTACGGAATCGACACGAAACTCCATCGACACCGACGAGTTCTTCGAATATTTATATAGATTACACAGTAATAATTTACAATAAACATAACCGTAAGGGGACGTTCACGTAAACGACATACATAAAATATTTACTCGAAGCCTACATCGATACTACTTAACGCGCAAAAAGCGTCCGGCGGCGTTCTCGCGTCGCACATTACATTTAAAAATAATCACGTATCGTAAAAAGCGGCGCACGACGGTCCGCGAGAGACAAAAAAATTAGGATCGAATATCTTGTTGAGATCAATGATAGTAAGGTCCATTCGCTATATTAGTTTCACCACACCCCAACGCGGTGTTAGAAACGGAAAATCTAAAAACTATGATATTCAATTAAAATAAAACTCATATATATACATACACGCACAACCTTCCAAGAGCGATGTATTAATCAAATTCGACCAGCGCCTTGGTAAACGCGTGTTATAGGAGGCCGTTTTATATGACCCAGCATGGTCGGGCTAGTGAGGTACCGAATCTAAAATTGGCATCCTTCATCTAAAATCTGTCTCGCTAGGATATGCTACATGCCTCAAACAATAAAAGGTCACATGCACACACCTCGCGTTAAGATTATCTGTCTCGATGGATGACGTCACGCACTAAGCAGTCACAAACATTTATCTGTCACGTAATCGTTGTCGGATCGAGCGCAGAACCCCAAGCTACGGCGCAGCAGGGGCTACAAAGCTACGGGGTCGTGAAACAGTAATAACGAACGGACGTTAAATTAAGGGAGTTGCTCCACCTGCACGGCGAGTCTTTGGTATGGCGGGTGCGGGCCGCTACGGGCCGCTAGGCTTGCTTGACGCGTTTGCGCGGGGGCCCGATGGGCGGGATCTGTTGTTGCTGCGTCGCGAGCGCGCGGAACGCTTCGGCTATGAGGTGAGGATGCGACGAGATCATGTTCTTCCAGCCCGCCGTGTCCATTACATCAGTTGCGTGACTCCTGGAATAACAAAAGTAGTAAATGCCGTCAAATTGTATATATATATAGAGAAATAGAGAACCCACATAATAGTTGTAAGGATATTTATACAAGAGTAAAAATCATCATCATCTTGTACGGGTACATGAAACTTTAAGAAAGACCCATATGTCAAATGTGACAACTACTCCATTAATATGGCGTCGACGGTAGAGTTGGGAATTGAAAATAAGATGAAAATTTCCTTCTACGTCATTGTTTACCCGATATTATTTTTATGTAGAAAACAATTAAAAATATCTAACTGCAGACCTTAATTGGTAATGACGACGCAAACTTTATTTGGACCTAGACGCTAAATAATCATTCGTAAAATGCTTCGTTACATGGTGTTGTGTCGTAAACCTGTGTGGTTCACATCAAATGGTATATATTTATATAAATAAAATTATATAGGTCTGCCGTTGTGCGCGCATCGAGGAAAAATACTTAATAGATATGAATTAAGTTTTATTTATTAGACACTTGGTCCTTATCTAAAAAAAACCCGATATCTTCATTACAATTACATAACATTTAATTAAGTATTTTATGTTTTTTCCTCTGTACATACACATGTATTTTCTACTATTGAATTAAAATATATACTGACGTGTTGATGAAGTCTATTGTCTGCGCCTTGAGTTGATCCGCTGAATGCAGGTCAGCCAAGATCAGGGTGTCTGCCGCCGTTTCCACTGAGAGACTCAAGCATAATGCTTCTTCGCACATCACTTTTAGCCTGTCTAGGGCATACTGTAATAATAGCAAAGAATATACAGTGAGAATATGAGTAAAAGATAAAACACAAAGTATTAAAAGGATTCTTTTGCATATACCACAGGCCTCACGCACCGATCGACTTATGAATGGTATGTACATATTAAAAAAAAAAGCGTGCTTCGGTGAACGATAACGTAGTAAAGAAACCAGCATTTATTATTATATATTATAGCATCATATCTATATGATGTGTTTTCAAATATCTCTGAATTTCTGTGCGGACTATGGCCTATTATACCACTAACTAATATTATAATAGAAAACCAGAGACCAACGGTGAGGCATTTGTGAGTTGTGATAATATAAAAACGATTTTGTACGTTTTTCTTACTACTTGTCTACTTATGAAACAGAACCACCGTCACACTAACTCCGCCGGGAAGTTTGTGTTATAAGAGATACGGGGACTTCTTAAAACACCATTATTCGGTATATTGGAATAAAATAATAGTTTGACGTGATCTAAAATCGGCCGCCAGATAGGAAGGTGAACTTTGCCCTTAAATGAACTTGTTCAGTAAGAGGCCTTTAATGGGAATGGAAGGATACGTGCCTCGTAACATACCAATTTCCAACTAGCACAACTAAATTATTTTTGCAAAAACATTTAATATTTTACGTTATTTTATACAACTACGTCGAATGGCGAACCGTAGTGAAAATGAGAGAATATTGGATATGGTAATTATCTCGATATACTAAGATTGTAAAGTTAAAAGTTCCGTTGGGTAGATCTAACTAACTATACAGGAGTACAACTTATTTGTTATTAACTGATTGTTCGCTAAACCATCTTGCCTTCTTGTAACATAATAATTTACCACAATTGGACCCTACCTTACCTATTAACCTTACTTACTTTACCTATTAACCCCCCTACGCACTGCACTGGAGCAGCGTGGTAGAGTACGCTCTAAGTCTTCTAATTTTCAAGAAAAACAATGGTATGATGAATATTTAGGTTTGAAAAAAATAAGCAACATATCCCATGTTGATTTGAATTACGCAACATTGAGATTCGCGTTAACAACAGCGATTACTAAACAAGCGACAACAATCTTATCGTAGTAACAACCAACATAAAGAACCTGTTACAAGATCAAGGTTGCGTTGAATCAATTACGTAGAGTAAAATAATAGATGTTAATGATTCTCGAACAGATTTGTGTTTTCTGGTCATATTGGTAGTGTTACGTAATCATACGTCCAGGAAGTGATAATGTGTTAATCGATATTTTTTGCGATAATATTTAAGTCAGGTTTGATAATACGTGTTCTATCTACCCCGATAAGTTAAAATGTATGATTATTAATTTTATATTATTAAAGTCGGGTTTCATCAATAATGTTTAATACAAAGTTATAGAAGATTTTAATCCAAAATTAACCGCTTATAAGGACTACTACGTGGGTCACAATTGGGAATAGGATTATTGGCTGAAGTGGCAAAATTTTTATATGCAGTTTTAGCTATTCTCCATGGATACTGTCGTCAAGCTTGCTCCAATTTATTGAAAATTGTTACCCACAATAGGCCTCATACGGTGGGACTATCGTTAATCACATGAATTTGGGTATATTTGTGGTAAAACTTGAAAATTTGCATATCCAAACAAGCAGCAGTCAATTAACATTGAATTGGTTAAAACTAGCACGCAGTAGAATTTTTCACTTCCTATATGTTTATTGAGGTAGGTGTAGGTCTAAAAACCTTCAAACCGAAGGGCAAGGTTAATTATAACAAAAGTACGTTTGATACTTTGCCTTCTTACGTCATGGCTTTGGTCTAGTAAAGGTTAAGGATAAATTCGTCTAAGTGATACTAATTTTTAGGGGTACTGTACCGGAAGAGATCAACCGTACCGAAACTAAACATTTCGTCACAACAGTTTCGTAAACCATAGACAATAAATAACATAAGCAGAAATTGTCTAGAGGTTCGTCTGAGAGTTCGAAGACGGCTAAAGAGCGGAAATTGAGAATCCTAATTAATAATGTTTCATCTAACTGTTAAAAGTGCTCATGCTATACAGTACAGAGAAATCTCAGACTGCAAATGCTATGGTTACAGTTTTATGATCTGGGGAAATTACGGGTTAAATACTGTAAGGAACTCATGGCCAGTGGCAAATTAAAACACTTAAAAGATTATGATAGTGTCCAATCAACGTACGACCCCCTCCCCTATCCTATCAGGTGAACTGACAGACCCGAACAAACCGGCGGTTTCCGTTGGTTAAGCATCCGCAATCTTCACCAACGGTAAGATCCATCAATAATGTCTTAAACTGTTCAATCCCTGAGTCTGAGCCAACGTCGCACACGGTAGACCATGATAAATAACGGACCAGACTGTATGTGATGGTATTCGTGCTTGATGTTAAAGTTTTTACCTACTTCGCTAGCCACCTAACTTTCTAGGATGAACAGAGAAATAGTTTTTGCATGTTTCAATGTTTTTTTTTATATAAAATATGTGAATGCTTGACAACAACCCCACTTGATCGTAAGTGGTGATGAACGCACTAACTTATAAAATAAGTAACAGTAAATATTAAGTAAGTAGCCGGGAACACCGACGCGGGCAAGTTATTCCAGTCCTTTGCAGTGCGCATAATGAATGAAGACGCAAACCGCGTCATCCGTGCAGGTGGTATGTGCACTAAGTAAGGATGGATACCTGCCGTACGTAGAATTGTTCGATAAAGGAATGGTGATGGGGGAATTTATTCGTTGCAGTGTCAGACTATTGCTGTGAGTTTGGATATGCATGGGGCGGCCGACCACTTACCATTAGTTGGCCTGTCTGCTCTCTGGCATAATCAGTCCGTCATCGCCACAATGACTGATATCTATTAGCACAGAGGACTATTAAAAGTTAACGAATGAATCGATTGATAAAAATCGTTTAAGCACCTTGTCTGCGGCCGCCAGTAAGTCGTCCGCCATTTTGTCTAAGTTCGGCGCTCGGTCTGTGTATATGAAGCGTAACATCTCTCGTAAAACCTCGTGGTCCACGTCCGTTATGTCCACTCTGTTTCTTTTCCTCTCCTCCATTTCGTGTTCAAACATCGCCGCGAACACAGGACTCCGCGCTGTAAGTACAAACGATACGAACGTTATTAATTTAACTTTAAGCAAAATTGTCTTCTATTCCCACGACGATTGCGACCCCGTAGCTCATTTGATAATTATCATACCTGCCGACCGAGAGGTCCCGGTTCGATCCCCGCCGCGGGAGACATTTATGTGACAGATAAATATATTTCTCGGACCGTGGACGTTTATCATGTCTTGTTTGTATACGTTCATGCCACTGGCAACACAAGGAATATTCATTAATTACCATTGATCTCTGCAATACAAATTTTAACTCGATCATCAAAAGTATTTGTCAATACACACAATAATTGCAGGTATATCCATTTATTATTGTCCACGTGTGAATCTACTGTAATAACTCGGACCTGCTATACCTTCCATGAGCTACAAATATAATTATCAACTGAACCGCATATCCATTTACAAATTAGGTTATCTATGGTGTAGCGCACGTACTCATAAAAGCGGAAATTCCATGTATACTGTTAATAATAAACATAGTGCGGCGCTGTCGTGTCAGTTTTTGTAATGGTAAATGGCAAATGTGTAACAGAATATACATAAACTATGGCTTGTAATTTAAAATATAACAAACCAATCGATGTCAATTTTTAATATTATTAAATAATGACGATGCAGGATTTATAGTTCCATGCAGAAGATGTAAAGAAACATATGGATTGAGAGATTAATTGTTTATATCCATGAATTATTGCACAGGATTTCAAAATATGTTGGTACCGTTAGGTGTTTCTAAGCAGTTATTCGAGAATAAAAATGATAAACAAAAAAGATGATAAAAAAATAACTTTTTAACTGGTATCCAAATTAGGGATGTTATGGATATGAAATTTCGGATCTGAATATGAATACGGATATATGAATAATATTTTACCGATTACGTTTACGGTTATGAAATTATTTCGGACAATCTGATTGTTTAGGATAATTTCGGTTACGGATGTTACATGATTTACGACTGGGAAAAAGATATAATGTATTTAGAGGGTTTCACTTTATTTATAGGTATTATGTGGTATTATAATCACAGAAAGAAACAGAAGCCTTGAAAATTAAATAATAAAAACTGTCTCAAGATAGAGCGACGTGGCTAGTGTATCGCCTCGACCGGCGAAAACCGGCCATAACGTGTTTTATTCAGATTTTGCCCTTATCTGAAACTATCCTAAACTTTTATCGGATTCGGTTACGGTTTCGGATATATTTTTATTTCGGATATCCGATAGTTTCAGTTACGGTTACGGAGCTCCATAACATCCCTGATCCAAATACCCCACTTCCTAATTGGATTACATTATACTGTAGAAAAATAAAGAATTATGAATGTCATTTACATCTTTGAGTGATAATTAAGTGAGATACCAATTTAAGAGTTTTATTGATATCTTTTTACTCAGAAAATAAACACAACGTACAATTCAACGAGCATATCATGTACATCTGATTCTAGAAAACAGGAAAATAAAATTCAACTAATTCTTTTCATTCTGTCGACGAGTACGTACGAGTATTCCTAATTACGTAACGCTAACTCTGAACAGGTGAATATACTTTGAAATTATAGGAAGGATGCACCTTATGGCAAGAATTATAATTGATTCGCGATATGCTCACAATTCAATATCCAGATAACGCCCATGATCACCTCATGGCTGTATTTCTTTCTTGTCGATTCTCATATAATCTGCTCCCTGAGAGCAAAAAATATAGTCACACATTCAATGTACAAACATATTGTTGTTCTACATAAAAATATCTACACTATACCCAGAATAGAAATCCTCAACAGTATCAGGAACTAACACTTATATTTTACATAATATGTATTCGTTCAATGCCACAATAATATTTATTCGTGAAGAGCTAAAACTAAAGGCGGTATTAAAATTGAATCGTATGACCCTCAGTTACGAACAGGTGTTACGAATTCATGAACAGCTTCTGGAACAAAGAGAAAACAAAACGACGCCATCTGCTCATAATTCACTACGTCCAAGGCTTTCGCGGACCTCAAGGCTCAATTGAATTTAATGAAGGCTAAATTGAATTCAAAATGAGATTTATCCCAGGCTGGTACGGTGGCGCGAGTAATATTTTCGACTGTACAATTAAAATTATACAAGGGAACAATGAAAACAGGTAAGAAACCTGACCGAACGGTCCTTTAAGGAAAATCAAGATACCACCTAAAATACGATTTAAAAGTTATATTAACATAATTATATTAAACGTAGTGTACTCTTTTTAAATACTAACCATGAGTTCTTTGGCAACATTTTAAAGATAATTTGCGTCAATTAAAATTCATAGTCACCAATTAAAGTGTACTTACGAAGAAAAAAAAGAGGGCAAATAACAATGGCGTATTATACAGTACGATTAATTGTCGCTTACTATAAAATGCAATAACATTCTTGAGTTCGAAAGATAAGAAGGGGCAAATTTCAAAGACCTTTCGAGACAATATTTAAGTGATTTGTTATAGATGTCTTATGTAATATGTCTACAAAATATACATACATCAAAGACATAAATAACTATTTAAAAACATCATAAAAGTTCAAGTGTCATTTACTATATATGTATCAGGAACTCTCAATATTTAACAAATGTTACTTACTCCATGTTTATGTCAAAAGCGGTATTTATCCAGACCTCAGTAATAAAAACGAGAAAGCTGCAGTAATCTAAACCAATTGCCAATGCATCTAAAAATCAAATAAGTAACTCAACCCTCTCATTCTGAGAAGAATGACAAATTCATTAGTCGAACATAAGAAGATTAATGGGGTGTGATGATTACAAGAAAGAATATGAGAATCCAAAGCGTATACTATGCTCAATCCCACTGAGTGCTAAGGAAAGCTACGCAAAATTCCACAATTTTGATGTAGCTTGTTGACCTGTATCTCGTAATTATAAAAAATATAAGATGCACGCTTCAATCAGCGCAGATTCCCTACATTCGAAAGAATATTCGAGTAAAAATTTGTTATTTACATTGTGGAGATACAGTTCAATATGTAATATCAAATTTTAAATTCATTATAAATGATTATAAATACCGAATTCAAAAAACATACTATTGTTTGAACATTGGCCCCAAAAAGAATGGACAAGGTATATAATATTAACCTGCTAAAATAGCTTTGTGTGCTTGGAACTCCCGTCCTCCTACCGCCAACGTTACGTCCGAGAATCTCTCGTTGTCGAACAGCGCACCCAAGTCGTCCGAGAGTCTGCACTCGGGAACCTTGAACTGGACCACGTTACTCTGACCGCTGATGTTGATACTGTCTGCGACTACCGACACCTCGCAGAAGATTGTGAGCTTGTCCTCAGGGAGCAGGCCATTAGCTTCGTCTAGGAGGAAATCTCTGAAAAATATTCACAATGGGCTATATTTAATATTCGAAAACGCATGGGTAAGTGTATAATATTATAAAGAGGAAAGTTTTGTATTTTTGTATGTTTCACCATTAGAATGCTACATTATCCCTGAGTAACATAGGCTATATTTATTACTAGAAAAAATAAGGGATCCCTGCTAAAAATTCAGTAACGTGAACCAAGGTGTAAAAATGTAAATAGAGGAATGTACAAAAATTAGTTCAATAAAAAACACATTACAAATAAATTACTTGAGTACATAAAACTAATAAAAAGCAATTTTAATTAAAATTTATATTTTATAAAAAAAAATAATAGGTTGGCAATTACAAATTTAAAATTTAAAGAAAAGAAATACGTACCGTCCTTTATAAAGATAAAATTATAAATATATGTCAAAATGTTTAAAAATAAAAGTACACCTGTGCGAAACCGGGGCGGGCCACTAGTAGTAGATATAATTGAAAGGGTTCGTTTCAGCCTTCAAGAATACCAGCATTAATTAAATAAGATTATTACTATTTCAGGTATGTTATACATTTACGTGTGATATAGTGTACAAGTAACATCAGATGCCCTGCACGCGCCATTGCGACTTATACTCGTATATCAATAACAAAAACGAGGCTTCTTGTATTTGCATATTGAGAGTAGGTTAGTTAATCTAATAAATTAGTTCGTATCAGGCAATAAAATTAGTATTGCAAATTTTTCATTTATGTCATCCACAATCCTTTAATTTGGAAATTGAGGTAGGAATAGGATTGCTTGAAGTCAATTATTAAAGTAATTGAAAAAAAGATTCAATTTAGATTAGATTTAGAATTAAAACAGTATTTACCATAGTGCATTAGTAGGTTGTGTCGGCTATGAAATCACACGTTCATACGAGTTATGAAATATTAATTTCTCGTATTGATGCCTAATCATTCGCCCTTATTACATTTCTTATATCTTGATGTATGGCGTTATGTAAGGAAATGTAAGATGTTTCCGTCTAAATATACATAAATGAGCTGTGGATTTTTGATGACACGCAAACAAGTAGTAACTATTAATAATATACATCGTTTACGTAACTCAGACTACAGCTATTTAAAAATGTGTTAATAAAATGATAACTAAGTTGTGTGTTCAGTTGTATCTTTCATATGATGAATTGCGGTTCCTAACAAGGACTTTCCTATATTTTAATACACAGATATGCGTTTTGTTACTAATAATATTTATGACATTATATAGGTTGTATTTTAGTTATTTATGCAACTGTTGTATAATAAGGGGTATTAAAACACAAATTTGTGTGTTTCGCCTCGTGTGATAATAGTATCACATGAGTGTTTTAATACGTAATTAACAACAGTTGCATACAAGACTATCAAAACCCATAATATGAATCCTCTATAAATGATTCTGAAACAGTTAGCTTACTGCTAACATTAAAACAGCCAGTCTTAGTAACCTAAAATTATCCATTTACTTAGTAACTTAATTTATAATATCATCCATATACTTAGGGTGTAACGATATCGTGTTTGTATTAATTGTGATTTTTTTCTCTCTCTTATTTGTGTATTTTACTATGTTCAGTTGCGGCATTTTACACTACGAATAAACATTTTTTTTCATTTCATTACTGAGTATATACAAATAAACTAAGTATTAATGAAAGAATTATTTATTGTAGTAGTAATTAACATTTTGTATAGTGTAATTATCAAAATTCACTTGAATATGTTCTTTAATGTTGGAAGGTCCCGATCCCGATGTACTCGGCGTAATATTTATATTTACCACTTCACTATTTTTATTTTCTATGGAATTTGAAATCACAATTCATGAATGACAATGTTCTTTTTTTAAAATTCATACACATGTTCTTTTTTTGAAATCCATATAGATACCACACATCGAGCAGTAAGAATGTGGCTGTGTGTTGAGTAAACCCTTTGCACAGAAGGGATCGAAAAAACAAAGGAGTGTTATTATGAAATTCAGTACAACATTACATCATCCGTTTGGATGATATTATGGCTATTAGGACATTGGGTGTTTTAATGTTGGCAGTAAGCTAACTGTTTCAGAATCTTTTATAAAGAATTTAAAGCAAGGGAGTAGATAAAAACTCATTATACAACCTCAACTGATTTAAACGGAAAGTAATGTGTTGTGAAAGTTTTTAAAGAGATATTTGGGTTGACAGTATCTATAAAAAATCCCGTCTTTCTTTTTGTGGATGTGGTTATAACGTAATGTGTTTGTTTTAATTATACATTCAAGAAAATGGCCTCTAAATATTGTGTGTATATATATGAACCATTAAACAAATATCTAAATGCACCAATTGTATGTAACTGTATATAATATTTATACTATTTAATTTTAAGTGTATGGTATGATGATAACATCAAAATTAAGTAAAGGATGATGCGTGGTGATTGTAGTTTTGTTTATGTAATCGTGTTAATCTTTTGGATCAGCTTCGCCGAGCTTTTAACATAAACAGTGTAATCGACCATTAAATATGACGCAAATCTGTGACCAACTTTATAGAGGTTTATTGTGACAATGTGATGTTTCTCAGTACCGACCGGATGAACTGCTATTACCTACTTACTTAAAAACATAAAAATACAATACTCACCTTCTAATAAATTTTTTGAATCCCCAATCCTTGCCCTGTACAAATCTGTACGCTCTTTGTGACTCCATTGCCTTCGTTTCTTCTCGTTTCGCGTTTAATATTGAAAACTTGAACTTTGCACGCACTTCTGATTTATTACACGACACTAATAATAAATATAATGATAAATAGTCTTTGCTCTCTTCATCGAGTCCTTTTGGATTAACGCGAAGACACCACTTTAACTTGTCACTAGCACCGGCGGAGAATGTCGATGATTTTAACACTTCACCCATCTCCTCTCTACAAAAACTAAAATTGTTTATAGTCCACATGTAACTGAATTTCACCACCTTAACCTGTAACAATGAAATTTACAATGTTAGTTTATCATGACTGGCTTACTGCGTGCTTTGCTTGGTTACAATAAGTTTTTATGTAGATATTTAAATTTATATACAATTGTCTTTTACTTTATTTTATTCGTATGGTGTGACAACCTAGTAAATAGTATAAGATTTTATCATCGCGGACATTATACATTTTTACTGTAACGGATATTTAAAAAAAATGTGTTTTTTTTATATATTATATTATATATTTTTTATATATATAATGTATATTTCGACATAACATGGATCATGGGCAGCGCGAGACGGTGACGGGGTAAAACTCATGACAGTTGACAGACACTAATGACAGATGAGCCTGCAACTTTAACGTGTATTTCGTTTTGCGTTCTAAGATACCATATCACGACACATATTCACCATTCCTTTAAGTAACGAATCCAATATTGGACAACGGCCTCTTATGTTTGCTAGACTTAATACCAAATGTTATGTACATCGATTAATATGGATCAATTCATATTTAATTTTATTCATAAAACCAGAATTTTGGCAGATCGAACGTTTACTTTTGCAACGTATAAAAATCCATAGCCATATTTACTTTCATCGAAGTAACAAAATAAGTTTCGATTAATTTCGTTTACACTTTAAATGTTAATTAAATTTTACAAGAGAGACAGGTTATTATGCTCAAAGCATATACGCAAACGCAATATATTTTGAAATAAAAAGATGTTAGTTGTTTCTCTTTACATTTAAGGATGGGGGGGACTTCCATAATGTAAATAGCTATTTTTCATATAACTCAATCAGACATTTCGAGGTTTATTATAAATATCGGATTTTAACGAACTCTTATCGATGGACAATGTCTTTTATGTATTAGGCTACACTTGTCCACCAAGGTTTCAGAATTCTTAAGAAATCCTTTGTTATACGTTTTACTACCATCGCTACGACCATATAATACACATGGAGATTGTTAACAGCTATTTAACGATTTATTTATGGCAAATAAACTTTGATCGTATATATTAGTCAAGGTTCGGATACTCCAAGTGTTCACTCAGGTAAATTTGTATCAAATATAACGTGGCCTACCATTTACGAGTTTCCCACAATTAGGTCACGTTACATAATAATTGGAACTGTTTACATCGATGTATGCTTTTAAGATTAGCTTTGATGGAAATCTTCGTCAACTGAGCTAACAAGTGATATTGTGAAACCTAGCGACGACTATTTTGTTGGTACTGTTGAATTGGCCGACTCGTCCGAGCGACCAGCGTTTCGGCTGGTCGGTGTCGATGACACATATGCCAGCTAGGGTTGTCAGATCGAAGGAAGATAATATTTGAATAAATTAAAAAAAATTCGGGGTATCGGGGTTGATATGGGCAGAAATAAATATTATAAATTAAGAAATATATTTGAATCTGTTTGAACGGGATCGAATTTTTTTGAGCCCACTCCCCTTTCGTTACGTGAAAGTGTGGTGTTTTATTTTCAAATTAACACTTTCTGTACGAGAAGCTGTTAGTCGGGAGATGTTGTGTTTTTTCCAAACAGACTATCGTCTATAATATCGGTACAACCCAGAAGAATCCCGACCACATGACAACCCTAATACCAGCGCATCTAGGTGGGCAAAGCGCATGGACAACCGGGGAGGTCAGGAGTAGGCGAGGTGCGTTGCGCTGGTCGTTGCCCCCGACCGTTGCTTGGCTTGCGGGCTTGACGGTTTGCGGTGCTGTTGAGGTCTTCGCCCGGTCGCCGACCCCGGCCAAGGCCGCCCGCATCATCCCCGGCTCGTGGACACGTCCATAGATAACGCTTGCAAATTCCGATACCGTCACCGGACAGCTATAATTGCTAACTTCCCTCACTTATCGCTAAGTTATAAGAATAAACACAGGTGGCTATAAGTTGCTAATCGATCCAAACCCGATCTCTTTGCAGGTTGGTGTGATTTTTTCCGTTGACACTTTTAGCTCTGCTCTACAATTGTATAATTAACACCAGTAAGCTAAAACACAAATATGAGTTACTTAATTACCTAGTGAGGAACTTAACTAATAACGGACAGAATATAGAGAAATGTGTGTAAACAGGAGTATATAGTATGTGCATAGGTAATTTTAGTTGTTATTTAGAAATTACCTGACAAATAAACTGAACTAGTTTGCGTCTACGATAAGTAATCAATTATTGAAATAAGTAATATAACAATTATGCATTTCCATACGTGTGCATGTACGTGTACCTATAAAGTACTAGGACAAACGAGACAATATAATATTTTCAATAAAACAAATTTAATATTAAGCTAAATACAGATACCCATCTTTTAAATATTTAATCGTTGGTGCATCATATTGAACTCTGTTTGCCTTCAGCGATTTAATTCGCATTTACACAATACATTTATTTACGTATTGCTGTAAGTTCCTAACAAATTTCATATTTACAACTGAAAGTAAAAGTATTTAAATATAGCAGAACAACATGGACCAGACTAGCTAGTTACAGTGTGCCGTTTAATTAATGCCTTTCGAGAATCTTTGCATTTTCCTATACAATAACACGATGCCTGCCGAAGCACGATGCACAAACGAACGACCGAGAGCCAGTAACGTAACGTATGCACTGTAGAGGACTCGTATACCAACAATATATTAGATACTTAATAATAACATTTGAGAATCTAGTACACGAATTGTTTGTAACGACACCGATGTGTCGTTAAGCCAAATGTAGCCAGCGTGCGGATTCGTGTGGTTATAAATTGTTGTTGTGTACGATAACGTTTATTAGCTAACGACAATTAACGTGATTACGGCAGCGGCTCACGTGGTCGACGAAGTTGGTGTTGGCGACCGACCGCCGCACGTGCCGCAAGCCGCTCACGATTACAGGAGAAACGTATAATACCCTTGGCTGTAAATGGCCACGGTGGGTGGAATAAATTTCAAAGTACGATGGATTTACCCATCAAGAAAAACTCGTTAACAGCGAATCAGATTACATCGGTTATGGCTCTGTATCTAGTACTATTATTATATATTTGACGACCGCGTAGCCCAGTTGGTAGTGACCCTGCCTGCCGAGCGTGGGGTCCCGGGTTCGATTCCCGGCCGGGGCAGATATTTATGTGACAGATAAATGTTTGTTCCCGGGTCATGGGTGTTTGTGATGTGATAATTGTGTATGTCCATGCCACTCGCAACGCAGGGAATACTAGTGCGGGGGTGTGAGTGTGTAAACGTTTATTTATTTATTATTTATTTATTATGCGTTTCTTGTGGAAATTTTAAGACTTAGGCTTGATTGTTAGATTGACGTTAATTGAAGTTTCTGTATATTTCAATTTTTCTTTTTCAAATCAAAGGGGTCCGTCCGGCTACTGGTACATATTATTATTGCTCAATTTTTCTAATTTGCTCTTTCTAATTTTTTAATCAACTTCTATTGTTTAATGGATAGATTCGTTTATTTGTAATGTTTCATTGATACTTCAAAATATAATTAGGATACCAAAAGGCGTACTAAGTTTCTGTATTTTCCAATAGTAGATCACTTCAGTGCGATAGCCAGACAAATTTACGCGAGTGACGTTACAAGGGCTTCGACTTTTCATCGAACACAGCGGCCCCTAAACAGTTTGCAACGACGACGATGCGTGATGGAACGTGTTCTAAAACGCCGTGAAACAGTTATTTGTTTGTGTAAAATGCGCTCGTCGAGACAACGTGACAACTAAGATCTTCGGTAGCGTAATTTGAACGATTTTCGTTTGAAATAACAATTGCTCCGAAATTTAACTCTTACAAATGTTTGATCGGTTCGTAGTACGCTGTGTGTGTGTGTGTGTGTGTGCATGTTGTATTACACGTGCACGTAAATCAGCAGCTATAACTTTCATTACGTAGCATAAAACAGAGGGAGCAAAATTGTTTATGCCTTTATTACTAATAGTTAGCAATAGTAGTTGGTGAAACAAAGATTATATTATAAAACGACTGATAAAAACAAGTAACAGTCGTTTTGAGTGCGGTTAATATTTATAAGAATAGCGCTCCCCATAGCTGAAAAAGAACGCGTATAATTACAAGGAAAACTTGAAAGGACGGTCTATGAATTACAATAAGATTAAACACTAGGTGTGCCCGCGAATTCGTCCGCGTGGAATTTAACAAAAAAGTTACTTAGTAGAATTATTTACTCCTTATTACATCAGCTAACTGCCTGAAAGTCCCGTCAAAATCGGTCCAGCCGTTTCAGAGATTAGCCGGAACAAACAGATAGACAAACAGACAAAAATTGTAAAAAATGTTATTTTGGTATATATACCGTATATACATTCGTATGCATGTAGTAAAAAGCGGTTATTTTAACATTACAAACAGACACTCCAATTTTATTTATTAGTATAGATATAAAGATAAGTAACGTTTAATACATTTAAACAACAGGGATTTTGTAAACTGGATTCTAAAACTAATAACCATGAAATGTCATCTAATTATTGACGTCCAAGATATATAACAAAACACAATACAGCCAGATACATTTAAATTAAGAGAATCAGTAATATTTTAAACTTCCATAACAATCAACCTTAGTCAACATTAAACATCTGGGTATCTAATGTGTGATCGTGAATACAGGTTCTAATACAGGTCACTTCCTACTTTATAAACCTCTTATTTTAAAAACAAAGGCGACATCCGTTATACCAAAACCGCATCAATTCAGATAAGTGACCTTAATAATCGCTCTACACCGCAGTTGGTACCGTTACTGTTTGCGAACCGAATAGATTTTTGGCAAAAAGTACCAAAAAAGGTAACACAGCAGGCCGACAAAATCATTCAACGGTCGTTCTCGTTTCACTGACCCAACCACCGACTCGGAGGCAAACCGTGACTTCGATATGATACCGATATGCTAGTTAAACTTTTTGATTATAGATTCTGGTAACTGTTCAGAATTAGTGCCTGAAAGACAGCCTTCACTGTTTTCTATTTTACATAAACATATTTTCTTTTTTTTTCAAGTGAGTAACATTGCTATAGATTAAATCTGAGAGCTCAATAATGTCGAATACCTGGCCACTACCCAGCGCCTTTGGACAACATGAAAGTCATCGATTTGTCACTTTGACATTGTCAGTTTGACAAAGACGAAGGACACCCGAGTGCATCATTATGATGTTATCGTTAAAACCAAGTTGTTAAACGTATTTCAATAAAATAAAGATTAACCCGTACTTTATATTCACGCGGTGCTAGTGTCAACTTGTTGAATAAGTAACTGCGCATCTATCTAGATATTTAATATTTCCTGGCAATTTATAATAAAATTATATCATCCGATACACTACAGTATTTATTGATAGAAATACAGTGTACACTGTATTTCATTCCATCATTGGAAGAGTAGGCAAAATAAAGTAAACATTATTACTATAATTAATCCTATACTATTATTATAAAAATAAAGCGGGAATTTTGATTGTTTGTAAGGAATGTAATATTTGGAACCATGACATTATTTGACATTTAAAAAATTATTTTACCATTTAAAATGTACATTACTCCGGATGGACATAGGCCATATATTATGTATGTGAACCGAACAACGTTGGGCCAGGCCGCTAGTATTATATAAATCGAAAAACAAACTTGCGCATATTACGCATAAGTGATCTGATCACGTGAGAACGCGCTGAACACCTCTCCAGACTTCTATCGAAAGTCTTTTAAGAAGCTTTCTAGGTTGATTTTAGAATGGGGGCTTCAAAATTTTAGCTAGCCTGATAGGTAAAGAATCTTACAAACTAATATGAGTGTGTTTGGAATAAAAGTGGGTAGTAAATAGCCCAATGATTGCCACTCGAGATCTAGTCGCTGTTGCCTCGTCTGTTGCTCAGGATACTGCTATAGGAGTACAAGCTCAGCTTGGACTCAAAGATGAGCCCCATACATTTCAACTTTTTCGCCGAAACGCAAAGTTGGTTGGTTGTTTTTTTCCACGAAAGAAATCATTGACGTATAACTTCCTTGTAACAACGGTTTATATAAATGTTTATATAATTTATATAAACTTGATAACATTGTCATAAACTCACATGTTTGCATATCGTAAACCTGTCGCCAACATCAGAACGCTAGTCATCTTCGTTTAAATACTCAACATATTAATATACATAGAATTGAACACTGCTCGATTGCTTCCTAGTATCGGATTATAACATTATGCGCGTACGCAACAACTGTATCTATATATTATTATACTGTATCTATGTTTGTACGTAATAAACAAATAATGTTATCGTGTCGCTGTAGCTCTTGATCCGACGTGTACCTACTATCGTTAATAAATGTGCTAAAGTGTATTTTATGATAATTAATTATATGGACAACAACGTCTTTCAATCTTTGTTTATTTACAATATAAAATGAGCTATTTGTATGGAAGAGATAATCGATTTGAACTTTAAGTTTTAGAACTGGTTTTAACAATACCAGCGGTGATGCTATGTAATGGAATATAACTGTAAATATTTTTTATAATATGACTATCAGACCAACCGAACAGATGGGCCATTAAATGCTAAATTATCACAGCGGCTTATGGATAACATTTAAGGCATCACCGACGCGTAATCTCCATATTTTTACACAGATTTTATTATTTTAAGGTGCTCAAACTGTTGTTAGTAGATTTACGTCAAGTGACTTTTTAATAGCAAACACAGGATAAATGCCAAGTGTGATGATTATTTCTAAACCGAAACGCGAAAATTAATGCGGATGTCAATATATTTAATACTTAATTATTTCTTTGGGTATTTTGGTTGAATGGGTATACCGCGAAGCGACGTTTACATATATACGAAAGTCTATTTTTGAAAAAGTGATTGCGAACAGAAAGTTGTATTAAAGAGTTTTTGTATTTTATCCTTAGCAGCATAGTCGAAGGGTAACGAAGTGACAATCTATAAGTTAATATAATATAACACATTAATATACAAGCTTCATGATGTATACGCGATTTCCACATTTGTGTATGTATGAAATAGAATATATGAAAACTGCTATAATTAATGGTCAAGTATGGTAATATAGTGGGTTAGCTGTGAAACCGTTAATTAGGAAACCAGTTAATACCACTGACCGGCCAAAATAGTAAGGTTTTTAGTAACTTTCGTTATATGAATAATTAACAATCGACACTAAGATGAAAAGATCCGCGCGCAATCACACCAATGAGAATAAATTATTTAATTATGTTGTAAAGTTAGAGGTCATTCTTCTATACATCTCAAATTTTATACCTGACGAACGAGTACAAGGGCGGCCGACCAGGTCAAAAGCATCACTCACGCATTGCCGGCCAAAAAGGAAATGACAATCCCGCTATTATTATTTAATTATTTTTATACAGTCATTACGCGCCCGTCCGGCGTCATTGGCAACACCGCGACACTATCAAATGTTACCTGAGTAAAGCACCAGTTTTCGGCGACGGGTGTATTGCCGTCGTGCAGCGGGCTGGGAACGCGGCTCACGGCCATCCCGCCGGCGCCGTTCGACGACACCCGCGCCGACTGCGGGGCGGGCGCGCCGCC
>PDGT01000007.1:52610-94714 GCA_003671415.1 Megathymus violae | reverse complement strand
CCAAGTGAGCAATGCCCTCTTAACGACGACTGCGTGCAATGAGTCAGACGCCCTGAGGACGAAGCGACAATAGGGTCCTCGACTGGGCTGCTTTGAAGGACGGTTTGTTTACCGCGGGCAAATTATCTGCGATATAGTTTATCTTTTGTTCCCAATTCAATCTATCTGTAATCTTAAGGGGATAATTTTTCAGACAAGCAAAGGTATATATAACCGTAATAAATTAAATCGACTATTTGTTTCTTCAGTCGTTGAAAAAAAAAATTTTCAAAATTCGCTAGTTAAAGTTTATTTTACATACAACAATTATTAAAACACGATGACAGAAATCGTTTACGTGTTAAAAACCATATATAACTGAAATACTAAAATTTAGGCTAAGTGATTCAAAACAACCATAGCAAGAGAAAATGTGCGTTGCATTATGCAGCAACATCCCTTCTAATAATGCAGTCGAGAACGAAACTCGACATGAGCGCAATCTGCATTCGTAACAACCGGTTACATAATAAATAATATGTAGGTATTTACAACTACTAGAGATTTCTTTCAATTGTTTGTGCTCGGTTGCTAAGATTTATAATAGACCAGTTAACTAATACAATGACACTGCATTTTTTTCAATGAACATGTTATTTGTATTGTCATTTATAATTCTTGTAAATTTATAACCTGTAAATGTTGTTAATACGTGTTAGTCGCATGGAAAACTAAATTAATTACGGTACGATACAGTACACCGGATACTATGATATTAATTAATGTCATGAATATGAACTAAATCGGTGAAATCGTTCAGATGATACACAATGACTAACAGACGCAAGAACGATCATGTATATAAAAATAGTATGATGTCTTACACGAACATTAGGCATTCAAAAAGATACACAATCTTCAACGAACTGTTAAGGCTTCGAAGCGTCATATTAGCGCTGGTTGGGAATAATGACTATGAAACCTTGACCGCATTTCAGACAACCTTGGGATGCTTTTGTCGAAGGTTAAATGTATGCCTGTCAAAAAATATAATTCCTTCGTTAATTACAAACAGAAATAATTTTCTACAACGGAAAATAATTATCTATAAAAATCGTTAATTTAGTTCAGGGGAAACCCATGAAAGACTGAATTTATATATAAGATTGAATAAACATCTTGCATCAATAAGTGTACTGAAAGCTTATTATTAATTATTAATATTGGTTATGTTCTCTTGCCCCACTGCTCTTTAGCAGTTAACACATTCATTAAAAACACATACATATAATTCAACATTTAGTACGCTATATATACTTTGTTTTTCACCAATAATTTCCCCTGGGTACCAACAATCATATTTCGGTTTTGTTATACCACTCTTAAGAACTGGCAAACGGCCCATCTGCCGATCATTTCGGATGCATTGAATTGCGCTAGTAAAATAAAACTATCCGTATAGTTTTGTATATTGAGTAACGATATATGTACAATACCTTTGTAAAATTTTCTAAACAAAATAATTACTAATTTATTCAAATACTAAATTTTTCTATATCACATGTTTATTCATTACGATAACTGGATACCGCGGAACCGTAACAATATCAAACAACCTTAATTATTCTGTAACAATAAAAATGTCATTGAAAGTTGTAAAGGTCATGTGAAGGATAAACGTCTACACGTTTTGAGAGTTTCTAAATGCTGTATTAAAACCTTTGCACAGCAATCAAAGCAAAATAACTAATAAATGATACTAAATGGGTCCGAGGCTGCATGCGTTGTGAGTAAAAGTTGTTTCGAAGCACTAAATGTTGCTATAGTATCGTAGAAAATTTAATGGTGAAACTTTTAGAACTAAAAAGCGTTGTATTTTTACGTTAGATGGCCCGGCATTTTTGCATTTAGTTTACCACGCGAGTATATGAGGTGAATTACCAAAAGATTTGAAATATAAAATTTGCTAGTAACACAACCTTATCAATTCTATGTAGTATGAACCATCGGTTGCCAAGACAAAAAATATATAGTGTTATCTTAGCAGTTTACACTATTTTTCAAGGGTTACCCCTGCGACGCGTTGGAAAATTTCGTGGCAATTTATCTATTTCCCGGGATGAAAAGTATTCTAGGTATCACATGCTTCGGTGAAGAAAAACCTTTTGCAGTCATCTGCATTTGTGAAAGTTCTCTATTATGTTTTTAAAGTTCTAATGGTTATATAGGGTACTGTATTTATGTACTTCATATGTGTCTTAGTATGTATTTGTCTTTATATATATATATATATTTGCTTATTATGTATAATATGTATATGTACGCACTAAATTTGCTTATTTGTCTCGTCGTTTCCTCTTACGGGTCTACTGGAAGAGATTTCTAAAAGAAATAAGTAGTACCCTTGCACATAGTTACCTTTTATTTAATTTTCATATAAATTGTTTCTGTGTGTGCATTAATAATAAATAAATAAATCCATGGTTCTCATATATTGCAAGTTATTCGATGTTTAATCGCAAACACTTTACCTGTACGATGATATTGAATAAATTATAGACAAGCAAAATAGACATGTATCAAGAGCAATTAATTACCTATAAATTATTCATTAACGACACTATTATTATTAACATTATTATTAAATCGTATTATTCAAATATGTATTTATAAAATTTCAGCTTAATAAGTAGTATATATTATTGTCCACATCGATACCTTACAGATCATAACGTGAATCATAAAGCGTGATCATAAACGCTCAATTGCAAACATGAATCTATTAATTACACATAGATACAATGATATTCAGAATCCGTGTGAATAAGTGCAACCTCCATTAAAAAGACGCATAATTTTATAGTCTATTCTCATGCAGATACTTATTTTCTAATAAAAATTAGGGTATACTTATAATTTGTGACACATTTTCACACAATCTATTAGCATGATATAGTGCTCTAAACCACTTATTGAAGATAGTAGAAATTTTGCAAATTGTTTAGTTAATTATTCGAAGAATTTTGGAAATTAAATTATAAAAAGGCAGAGTTTATATATTATTGACTTTATCTAAATATAACATGAAATCATGAGGATAAGAGAGTCATTTTATATAAGATTTTTACTACTGCTGAAAGAGAATTGAAGCTTAACTGAAAGGTAACATAAAGGAACTATATTTAGTTACCTTACTTACTTTTTATTCGGCTCTTACAATGCTAGTACGCTTAACTATCTTGTACTACCTTTTATCATGAAGTGGGGTAAAAGCCAGGCTTTATCTTTTAAGGATCTAAAAACTTTATAGCGAACGTTGCTTATTTTATCCACATCATCTATCTATGCATATCGCAATCGAGATCCTAACACAGCGCAGCTATTACATTAACCTTTGTTCACGTAACCATTTTGCAAATTACAGGGATTATTACGCAGCGGCTTCAGTTTACAGAAGTAACACAAATAAACGTTAAGCGGGTAAACGAGCGAGCTAACGCGGAACTACGCGCAAATGCCACCTCTATTCGTCCGAGATGTGCGCAAGGTGACCCGCAGTGCGCACTGCGCGCATCATGACGTTGTGGCTGATTCCGCAAGCGGTTTTCACGGTATCGTGTATGTATATATAAACATATCCCGGCTCGTAATACTTTATGAAATCATTTAAGTTAAGTATTTGAATTGTTTAATTTAATAGTTTTTATTGCACACGATAACTAATTTACGTAGAATATGTTTTTGAACCGGTTCACTCCGGATGTGGTTGCAAGTGACGGCACCTTATCGTAAGGACTGTCGGTTCAGTTTCGGTGACAGTTGACAGATGGGTGTGTTCTAGTAAATCAATTTTCATATCAATCACGTATAATACAATCATCGTAAATAAATAAAAATCTAATCATATAAATATATCCCTCGGAGTCTATAGCAGTCTTGTATAAGAAAATATACACTTACTCGCATAATAACTAATACTAGATGCACGTCTGAGCTCCGTTTGGCAGTTTTTTTGTACAATAAAATTGTGTTTTTTCGCAAAACATATGCAGAAACAAACCATTGAATTAAATTAAAATATTTAACGCCTTACGAAATTCTGAGGTACACATCGGCAGCTTATCATCTATTAGCAATAATGCAAGTACCACAAGTAAATGGGATGGGCTCTCTATAATAAATATTTTTTCTATGTAAAATCGCATTTCTACAGAAAGTAACAACGAGTAAACTTAAAAAGCAAAACCGAATCGGATATATATATATACACCCACACAAGTACAAACGTACACATATATGCACACATAAGAATTATTCATTTAAATATATACCATAAATATACTCATTTAAATATATAAGAAGAGTTAATTCTGCTGTATCAAGCGATAGATCACGCAGACTCCAGGGTAAGTTGTGCATTGAACTACTGTGTGGGAAAGAGAAGATAATTAAGGTCTACGAAATGCGAAGCCTGTCAGCATTCAAATAGTTTTATGTATTTATATCATATTATCTCTGAAAATGGGATTAATACATCAATTTGTTGAGACGAATATTAAATTAAATTCAAATTTTTAAACTTTGGTAAAAGAGTTTGTTCATTGACTGTTCTTGTGATATCACTTGTGTTTATGTAATTTATTGTAATTACGAATTACATACTTATATACAGGATGACTGAAAATATCTCATCATTACGTTAGGGAGATGGATGGTCATTTGCAACCAAATTACCTTTTATTACTCCTATTCAAATATCAACTATTTTCGAGCAATTTAGTTTTCTTTCGTACATAGCTCTAACGAATTCCCAAGATATTTCCAGTCATCCTGCACACACACATCTATTTACCCACCCCTCCATGCATACACACCCATTTACCCACCCTCCCACACACCCAAACAATACACGATTTCAAGGTTGTAACAAAGCTTTTAAAAGTATTTTTCATGCAATTTGTCTTATCACAATGAGGAACTGTCAAAATTACATAACAAATAAGGCAAACATATAGTGTACAATACAAATGTACAAACAACAGTTTATGATGATGAAGGGATGATAATAATGTAGTGTACCAATAATTAAAATATGCTGATGCCATGTCAGATATGTGTGAATAAGAATTTGGTGTTTGTAGTTGATAGTCATTTAATAATAAATATAAAAATAGTTCATAACCAGGAATACCTAGTTATTGCAAAGAGTAATTAATGAGTCCTTGAAGGTGGCTCGCTGCCGCCGTCCCTCTCGCTCATTGGCCATCTTAAGGATCAGGAAATGAGACGTAACTGTGCCTCGCCTACGGCATAACCTTCCATCACGTAGAAGTATAAAACCGGCCTCGAGAAGAATCGACCGACGACGGTTCGGCAGACTTAATAATGGTGAGACTACGATGTTACGTCACGACCTTCATACACCGCTCCGATGACGTTAACGCACGCACGCCTACTTACTTGTTACAAGTGGCCAAATTGCAAATAATTTTGCTTTACCACGACCAGTTTATGATCTACATTTCCCAAACATTCGACACACGTCACGGTGTATCGTGTGTCCGTACTCACACTAACAAGTGCCAATAAATTATCTCTACTACTCAGAGAGATAAAAGATAACGTATGGTATGATTAAAATTTTGATTTTATATCCATAGAACATATTTAACGAATTTATAGCCGATTTTTATAATGCCGATGCGATGATTCTTTCTCGACCTGAAGAGCAGCCAGAACATGAGCATTTTTAAAATATGACCATTAGCTTCATATTTGGATTTCGTGAAATTTGATCGTATTTCATATTTCGCACTAAATTCATATTCGCTTTCGTCGAAATGCTCACACACTACACTTAACTTTTTTATTTTGTTTAGTCAATAAATAATCTTTCCACCTTCCATTATACTGAACTTTCATAAATATTGATTGCTATTGCCGTTTTCAATTGGAACTTCCTTTTCTCTTTATGTTTCCCCCTCCGCTTACGTTTGTAGCACTGCATCCTCAGCAAGTAACGTAAATAAGACGTAGGTCTTTTCATCGATTTATCCTATCTACACATATTACTTTTTCACTGCAAGGTTCCAAAAAGGAATCGATAACTATAACCCCCTTATTGAAAATTGGACTGCAGTAATCATTCACAGGTGTATTTCTGGCTCCGAAGTTAAATAAAATGTACAATTATTTATATTATAGATCAGTCTGCAATTTAAATATTCTTAGAATAGAGGAAGGCAATATATTTTCCGGCCTTACGAAACATGGCCTCGTAAGTTATGTCACGATTATAATATTAAAAATAAATATTACAATTGAAATTACGTACTTTAGCCAAGACGCGCGCACGGTTTGCTGATTATACCTAGAAAGGAAATATTTGATAATATAGTGATAAATCAATGAACACGTGACGCCAGCAGGAAGGTCTAGGATCAAGGCTCGCAACAAAAAGATTATCATTGACAACGCCGAGCGAGGATAAGCTTCGAGGCGGAAGTGAACCGAGCGAGGCCGAGGACATGCGGCCAATTCACAAACTGAACATACAAGACGGCCTGAAGCGGTAAACCTTTCAAACACTACTCAGTACTATGGTTGCCTGTGGCCATATTATCCGAGTCTTCTGAGCGTCACTACAGTAAAAATACAGGGTATATTACATTTTTGTATAAACTTATTTAAAAAGAGTATCGTGTTCTTCAAGGTCGACAACGCATTTGCATCTCCCTTGATCCTGCACGTGCCCATAGGCGCCGGTGTCACTTACCATCAGATGGGCCGCATGCCTGTTTGCCCATCTTTTACATTAAAAAAAAGTATCAAATGCGTTATTCTAGATTATTAATATGTTTAAGTACATAGAGCGTGAACCCAACTGAATTAAAAATAACTTTCTGTACACCTACTTGCTGTCAGTGAGTTCATTCTGAAATGATTACGTGTACACTTAACATGTTTTAAATACAAAGAGCAAGAGTTTACGCGAGACGATTATGCAACATTCCGCGACCAATACGTGAGTGACTGCCTGGGGAGGGGGAAGGGAGAGGAGGGGGACGGGGGTGCTGGAGATTACATGCAATCGGCAACTTAGACCACACTACTAACCAGTAACAACATTTGGCAATGCAACTATTGGAAAGCAAAGACATCGATAGGTTGTTACCGGCGAACAGATACATTAATCTAACTAGGACAGATTGATTTACAACTTAAACAAGAAACTGTGCCACCTCGGCCCTACTGCAACGCGTTCCACATTGTTCTGCCATGAATATGCAGGTAGATAATCAAGACTTCGTCGGGTTTATGGTTATGAAATAACTGATAAGTTAATTAGGGTATCAAATTATTATTTTTATATCAAACTTGTTATGGTAAGTAATGCTGTGAAAAATTAAGATGTTTAGTTGTTTTATGTACGTTCATCAACATATAAGATGCTAAAGCTCTGTCCGAATAAAATTCCTATATATGAACTACTAGAAACGTACTTATTTTATTAGAAGACAGCACGCAAACTAAAAATTAAAATTTTTATAAAAAAATACCCCAACCAAATATAATGAACACGGAAATACTAAGAATCAGAGGTCAGTCCATTTCAGCCTTAAATTAAAATTGTCCTATTACTATGTAGATGACTAAAATGATTGGCGAGACCTTGACTTCGGCCTAATATAAATTGTATGACCCCAACTTCCTTGAACGTTTGCGAGGATCGTTGTCGTCAATCACATTTAACACTGTTCCACTTCCCTCATTCCGACGATGATGAAACTAAATCTGTTTCAGTACCGAGACAAATTATATTTTATTACAACGAAAATTTCTTCATATCAGAAATAGAATCCGGTACGAAACATTTTTATGTATTTGGTTGCAGTGTTTCTTAATGTACATAAATTCTATTATACTAACGTCAGATAATAGAATCATCAATATTATTAGGTTAAATTATGTGATGTGAGTGGCCGCAAAACTACTCTAGATTGGATCTATATGGGGATTACCTAGTCTGAATGGCTGATAAGTGAGACAGTGAGATAGATAATTCATTATCGGGAGTTACCTTGGAATCAAATGTAAGATGTGCTGTATTGTAGCACAGTATAAAAACTATCAATAGTTCGTTCCCTTAGTAGAAAAGCCGACATCATGTAGACTTAAATTAGACAGACTTATATCTACTTTATACCTGATACTTTATATGATATGATATTTTAACAAAAATAAAATGCTCTAGTAGTGATTGTGTGTAGCTATTACAATGCGCTTACTCGCAATACTCTTCGCGGAACTCTGTTTGAGATCTGGAAACGCGTGACACTCGTATCCATTGGCCAAAGAATGCATTAGGCTGTATTCGTAGTGTGAGTCAAGAAAGGAGCGTGGTCCGTAGCAGTCAATTCCACGGCATCGGCATCGAGAACGCGACCCGGTTCGCCGATCGAGAAAGCATCTGCAAAACTCGGTTGAGGCCGCGCGTATATCGAAGACGACGGGCATTTCAACCTCTGCGCTAATATATTTGTGCACGTAAGACTTTATAAAGCAACTAAGAAAAAAATCAGTGTAATCTTAAGCAGTCCCATAGTAGAGAGCGACATACAACGTCTCGAGTGTGTGGCTGATAAACATTTGGGACAAACTAAAAACGTTTTAACTAGTACACGGCACAGATTATATTCTGGGGACATTTTAAGGATATCAGGTCGAGGTATTTCCTCTGTTATAAATAAGCAAAGTATCTAAAATGTAAATTTAAAACATGTTACGATTACGATACGACAGGACATCGTATTACCACATTATTCATCACGCATCAACTGAGATGGCTCTGTTCACGATTAAGCAAATAACAGCATAGCAACAAGATATCGCAATGACTTTTTCAAATCATCACGCTGTAAAAAATATTAGTGAAATATCAATCAAAACGACTGCCTGACGTACACGATACTTATCTCTTAGATCCGAACTTTCAAGGCCGTTTTATTAAATGTTTGAATACTTTATAAAACATATTTGCACAGCAATATCCTCAGACCTTGAATTTGACGCCCCTGGTCTACTTTCCTACGTTTGAACAATGCATTAATCACCATATGTGGTAGGTATTGCGTCAAATCATAGCTCTAAATATTTTAAAATTAAAACAAAACGGTCTCTTATTGTACGACTAAAGCAGCTGACACAACAATCACAATGTTTGGCATAAATCTATTTTTACTCATGAAGATTTGAAATTCATTCTCATCATAAAATTACATCACGAAGTTAATCCTTGAAAGGAATTGAAATGAAGCAAAGTTAATATTATGCAAAGAAAAAGTTAATATTATGCATCTAAGAGTTAGGTTTGGTACTTGAATACGAAAAATTTTACTATTCCTAAAACAAAAATGTATTACAAAATATTTGCTCAAATATAGTCCAGGACCTTCGTATTACTCTACAATAGAAAGATGGATCTGAGCATTATTACCGTGGACAATGAAATGTTCTGTATTATTTATTTCAATTTGTAGACTCATTCCTACCAAATGCTCTTCCATTCAAGAACATTTCTATTTGAATCGCTTTGTGTTAATGTTGTTGAATTAAATTTGTCAATTGTAATTGACTGTAGCATTTTATTTTATACAACTTTTTTTTTGTCACTGAACAGTATTTTCCTCCAAATATATTCCAATATCTTCAGAAATGCTAACTTTAATTTGTACTAATTAGTATTTTAATTACTTCACGATGTAGAAGAACTGCTATAAATGCTAGAGAATTATCAACAGAAAAAACCTCTGTCATAATTATCCACTGCTCGATTGAGGTTAGTTTGGTATAAACATGTCTCAAATGGCACATGGTTAAGTTAGGTTAAGTAATCGCATAAATAAAATAGCGTTAACTTTTCATTTTTTGAAATTGTTTTGGGTCATGCGGCAGCGTAAGGGGCACAAGGTAAAAGATGGTGCATTGAATGTGGCCTTAAACCCAATAGCGATCTGCGACCGTGTCGCTTCCTATTGGCGTGGAGGCGACAATGCCAGCGTTGCTGTCAGATACGAAGGTGACAAAGTTGCAAAGGTCGATCATCATTCGATCGGATGCTTGCTCTTAAAGCCTGAGAACACACACGATACGGTCAGCTATATCATCAGGTCCATGAACGCACTTTCGTAATTTTTTATTTTATTAAAAATATTTTTATCCAATACCAATCATTTAATATAGTCCAAAATAAATAAACCCTTAAAAGTAACGGCGAGTGCCGACCTCTAGCATAAACAACTTTTCATACCGAGGTGGAGACGGCGGTCGCCATTCTAATAGTAGAATTTATTTACCTGAAAGGCTCAAAAACATTAGGAAATACATAAACCGCGTAGCTACAATGAAATAAGAACTTGAATTAAATAATTAAAACCATATCATTAAAGTGTAAAAGTAATATGATCAATATCGAGAAGTTTTTGACTATTTACATTAGTAAAAGTATCGTAAATAGATATAGTACTTGATTTTCGAGGAGCTTGATTCGTTATAGAAAGTATTCTTGAAACAAGTAACCAACTAGGCGAAAAGCACTGACCCCGAACCATTAAACAGTACCGAGGGAGGTGAAACACAAATACTCGAGTTTTACGGGTCAATCGACACAGGGGCTGCTTGTCGGCGGGAGGAAGGGCGGGAAGCGAAGGGTGTAAGGGACCGCGAAAGGAGACCCTGACACAGATTTCAACACATCAGCGAAGTGCCTCAGAGACCTCGAGATTCGGGTGCCATAATGTTATCGAATTCTAAACGCACGATTCCATGTTACAAAATGGGTCAACGCGCTCTTCTCTCCGGTAACACTGGAGTGCGCACGATGTCCCCGTTCCGAAATGCTACCTCAATAAAATAACCATACACACAACCACGTTCTAAGTCGACCACTCGCTTGATCCAAGATTATTGTCGCTTTCATCATTCTACTTCGACGTAATTTGTTTACGGTTTTAAAATGAGATTTGCTTTAAACGGCTTTTTATTGTCGAGTTCAAGTTTTTGAGCCATACCTACAATAGAGCAATGCACTCATACAAATGAAGGTATTAACGTAACGCGACTCGGTCTCGTAACAGTTCCACGGGGCTACTTTCAGCTTAGCTGTGACTGCTCAAGTGAATGTTGCAGCCGGGTTGCGACACTCCTTAACAACGCTCAATGAGAATAGTGCGCATTCTCCGTAAATGTCGTTAATGTTATCAAACCAACTGACGCATTTAGCAAATATATCGACATCATTAGTGATTTTACTTTATGGCTATATTTAAATAATTAGTTCATTAATCTAAAATATAATCATTAAATATATTCGTTGAGGGCATTTAAAGCATAAATTAAGGCTTAGAACTACAGCGTTTTTTCTCATTTGTTATTTTGTATTGTTCGGCGTAAATTCAAGCCTTGACAGTTTCTTTTTTATATTAATTGAACTTTATGACAATGATTTGAATATATGAATGCTTCCGGGAGAAACCCTGACATTTTAGTTGCAATTATCCCAAGGCAATTGGATTACTTAGAAATTTTTAGTTAATATATTGAATATCTTATGTACATTTCATTTATTGAAAAAAGGATCTAAGTAATATATGAAATAAAATAATATCATTGACATGTTTAAGAGACTACAAAGAAATTTTAAATTAAAATTAAATTTGTTTCCCTCATAACAAGCTCTATCATTTATTATGTTACATGAAGCACTATACAAAAGTTATATTATTTAATAATTAACGGTACAACTCTGGCATAATATATATGGTATATTAGTAGCAAATAAAAAAACCGTTACAACATTAGAAAAATATTGCGTGGAACAGTAGGACAGACACGTCATAAGATGTGCAGAAGCCTAAAGAGGGATTACCGTTTAATTTGTAATAACGACAAACAAATTAGATGCTTAAAATTCATCGTAAAACTCTCGTGTTTAAGATTTTGTTCGGTTTTTCGCAATTTGGTCGCACTATTTGCGAGTTTCGCATACCGTTGTCACCATGGTCGTCACGAATCACGCACAGAGGACGCGTCGTCGTTGGCTGTAAGCTGAAAATCTCGTGCAAAAATCCGGCCTAAAAATTCTAACAAATCCATGCCACTTGACTTTAGTGAGCCTTTAATGTCAGAAATAAGTGTCTGGATTATAAAATAAACAGTAGGTACGTCTTGCTGTCACCTATGTAGCAAGTTTCACAAAAAAAAACTACGCATAAAACTGTACATTTGTAAAAGCTTCTAAAAGAAGTGTGTTTAATTACGTCATATATTTCGCAAACTAGGAATGTCTCTTGTAATCCAGCATACCTGGCATCATCGAGAGCAACCCACTTCAGCTATCGCATTCCGCTGTCACGAAACAGGAGCGCGCTCTCGGCTATATTGATACTCAGTTGCGAAATAACCTCGCCCAACTTATTCAAACAATCGAATTGGAAGGTGGCCGCGCGAGCTTTTAATGGTACGATTAACAGTAACGATACTTTTTAGGACGCAGTTACAGATAGGATTCGAGACACCTTTCCTTCTGGATATATTATTCAAGTGTTTTTTACATTTACATTATAAACTACATATTTTTCATAAAAGACATTATTATATTTTATGCACATTTTACATTTATAAAATTTAATTATATTTATTTAAACTTCACTACAAATTTATAGATAAATAATTATGTAAATGTAAAAAGATATATAACATATGGTGAATAAGTTATCTCATGTTTACTCCAACGACTAGGCATTTGCTAGTACTGAAAATCAGCATTCTTGTTGTTTCGTCACGATACGTGGATAACATATAATCATATATGTACGTAGTAATAAATTTCCCTAACAAGATAACAATAAGAGTAGTAAATAATAATAGCATCTAATAATAATCATTTAGTAATGCATTTAGTTGCAGCCTTATTTCTTCATTTTTATTGTTTTGTTTCTGCACTTAGGTCAGCTAAACTATACACATAATTTGATTGCGGTTTAATTTTTTTTAATAGGCGACAAACGAGTACACGAGCCATCTGGTCACCGTCGTCCATGGACATCAGCAAGACCAAAAATATCACTGATGCACAAACGGCCAAATGAGAAGAAAGTAAGAAAGAAAGTACCAAGCTGTCACTATGTCATTTAGACAATTTCTTACGGAACGTTAACCATTTCCAGTATATTAAAACATACCAGAGAATATCCATCTTACATATATACCTATTGTGCAAATAATTTTTTTGCAACGGAATACCTGTTGGTTTTCTCGCCGCATAGTGTATATCTTGAAACATATATTAGTATTTGTAAGATTTCATTCGCATGGCGCATAGAAAACGCACACTCTTGTTTGTAATTTTAGTATGTTCATGGATCAATTAAGAAAATCAAAATCGCCAAATGTATTCATTTCGGTACTCAAGATAACATTAAGCAAATTGTGTCCAATTAAATCGAACGTAATATGGACGCGGAAATGATTATCCGTATATCCATTATTTTTGTATTATTATAACGCATATGCACCGATACTTCTCATAATCTTACTATTTATATTCAGTGTCGAACACGTAAGTACTTTTGTGAATTTTATAATTTTAAGTAAATGCATTTAAGTTTACAACACGTTTTTTATGTTTTTAGTCTTCTCCATTTTACATTATCTTTAACGTTTTTAGTATACGTAATAATAAAGTCTGTGGTCCAGCCCTGAATTGTTAATTTATTAATATTTTATTTATGGTGACTAGACATAGATATGTACAATAAAAATTATATACATTATGACTAACTTAATATACGGAGGCAAATATGAAATTGATTAAATGCCTGATAAAAATATAGCATTCGTTTCGGGTGTGGAGGCTATTTGTAAATGTAAGGCGCAAGTTTACTGAAGCGAAGCGAACATGAATTACTAGTGTCGAACGATATGACCCAAGTTGGGGACTTTACTCTTAATGGGGAATATTATGTTTTAGTGCACTGAAGCAACCGAGAAGTAATTTCAAATAATAAGTGCAGTTCCCGGAGCACGAACGAGCACAAAACGCGAAAACCCGTATATTTAACACTCCATGTAGAACTCTGTCCATGGTACGGATTATTGCAGATGATTAAACTCAAAGTCAAAAACAACAACAAACTCAAAAACTCCTTTATCCATGCGAAAATAATTATTTTTTAATTTGTAATTGTTACGAAATCGAAAAATAATTCAACACCGGCTCTACTATAATTTAGAAACAAACAAAGAATTAAAAGTAAAAATGATCTATATAATTTCTCATCTAGCTTAAATTTTTAGAATGTAAAATCAAGCGTCAAGACGTTTCAACCTTCTAACGTCTCTTAGTCGGTCGGCTATCGACCCGCCACGCGCATCCCTCCGAGACTCAGTAATACTCTATGCGCTTTATATACCTTGCATACACACAAATATAATCAAAATTGTAGTTGTACTTTGAAAGTCTGTAAAATACTAAAACCAGTAAAATACAATTGTTAAACAAACCAAAACAAAACTTATCTTCAATTTATTGTGAAGACATTTTTGTAGAGCTATTCACTTATGGCTTCGATGAAGACCGGAATGTTAAATTTAGAACCTTCACAAAAAGAAAAAGGTATAAAAAATGTTTTGGGCGAACAGCAAATACTTTACTTTTCGGCCTCGGTCGTTTTGTTACCTGCTAAGAGACAAGAGAGCGAAACGAGTAGACATATCTGTATACGTAAATAAATAAATATATATATATGTATATAAGTACGTACGTAATAAGACTTGACAAGATAAAGCATTCATTTTTTCCCTTAAAATTCTGTCTTAAGTTCATAAAAGAAGGTTACTTATTACTATTACTATACATTAACATTTCTTTAAATCTCAGTCGATTAATTTGGAAAAAATTCATGAAAGTTGCCACAGCGATGTATATTCTACCAAAACTGATAATAATAATGCCTCAATACTGAGTAACATAGAAACAGGGGTAGCATTTTAAGGAAAACGGACGAAACCAAAGAGGGTGCGCGTATCAAAAACATCGATACTGCATTAATGTAGCTCCGGGAGCGGAAAGAAATCGGACCACCAATTCGGTGCCGTTTTAATACCTATACTGTAAGGTTATATGAAAACCAACATTGTTCTAATATTGCAAATCAATGTGAGTTTTTTACTAAGCACCTGATACGTATGATGATAAATATTGTAAAAGTGACTCGATTTCTACGTTACTCCCTCTACATGCTGTCGTTTGACGTTTAGCTTACACAACAAAGAAAGTTATACGCTTGCGGGGCAAAGTAACTTTCGCTATTTGTACTTATTAATTGAAATATTAACAGACAATTGGCAAACGGCGATTCCTTTATTGATAGGGAACAGTATACACATTATCATTAAAAAAAGAATGCATGTTATGCACGCATCAAACTAATTGGTATTAATTTCAAGTCCGCTAAGAGCAAGCAGACTCCAATAACAGCTCTTATGACGGAAAGTCCTTCGAAGAACATAGCAAAATAAACTAGTTCCGTATTGACTGCAACAACCGAAATAGCTCACCTAGCTAAGGCCATTATATGTTTGTATAATCCAATTTTCCAAAGTAGGAGCACCACTTCGAAAACACAATATCACCACTGGAGAAATAAGAGAAAAATGTTAAACCGAATAACTTCGGTGTGAGAGTGTATATCACTTTTGACAGTTTCACTTTACCGCATGGTTATTAGTTCGCGCGTTGTAATAACTACAGACGTCCATACGCGTCGGGGAGTGACGGGCGACTGGTCTGGCTGGTGGCGATCGCGTGTGCGGCGTGACGCGCCGGCTACGCGGGCTGCTCTTCTCTCGCTCGGAGAGAGAACGAGACATGGGGCCGCGCGTCGCGAGGGCGAAGCACCCGCAGGACAGCTGCGCAGCGCAAACCCTTTCTCTGATCTGTTTCACTGCTCTCTAATCTGTTTTGCTACAAGTAATAACGAATTCAATTAACTGTTTTAAAGTTATTTTAACGACCGCGTCACTACCCCAACCTAAGTATTGAACTTGTGGTGTTTGGCACTATTAAAAAAAAATTAAAATGCGTTAGATAACGATCTAAAATAATGCAGATACATTGTCATACAATTCATTCATTATTTGTTTTTATCATAAGTTTTTATAGGTATGAGTTACACAAGTCATTTCAGTAGAAATGATTATAATCGAAAGTAAAACAAACACTATAAACGATCTAGATGTCAAAAAAACTGGAAATTAAAGTCACGCTTTAAACAAAACGATTTGCTTACGGGAACAAAAAGCTAGAAAGTTTCAGTCATCTTGTAATTCATTGAACCAGTTAATTTTTTATCAATCTACTATGACATAAAAGTACAAAAGTTAAATTTTAGAACGTTAAAATTACATTTTCCTTAGTTAACTTCTTGTACGCTGGAAAACTCATTTAATATATTAGTCCTGCGTAAGTGGATTAAGTTGCTTCACCTGCTCAGAACTAAGTGGCAAACAGTAATACAAAGGGAAGATGTTTTTAATCATTTTAATCTTTATTTTTTGATTACATTTAGCAACGCCTATATCGATCTCATATTATTATTTTTTTAATTTAATAAATTTTCCATTTTTAACAAGATTCGAGGATATATATCAATGGATATATATCCGATATATATCAAATGATTTTTTTTGATATATATCAAATTTTATATTATTGAGTAATTTTTGGCGTTTCTTACTGTATTTCTTAGAGTAGAGTTAAAACATATTCCCTAATAGTAAGTTCTAATCCATAAATGGCAACGCTTCTGCCGGCATTATTGGCGTCTGTCGTGTCAGAAAAAATTCTGTTTTTTAATTTTATATATATTTATGTAATATAGGTTTTTAGTTGATTCTGCCTGACCTAGAGGATTTTATGTTTTGGTTTCATTTGTCTGATTTTAAGTACCTAAATAAATAACACATTAAAAACATTTTAGTTTTCTTTTTAAATATTTTTTTATGTTTATGTAACACATATGCAAATAGTATACATAAATAATACAATAAAATAGTAATATGGCTTTCATACAAAATGGATATATATCAAACTTTTGATATATATCGGATATATATCACAAATATCCGATATTTTGATATTTATAATAAATATCGGATATTTTCGAACCCTGATTTTTAATTAGAAACGATTTTATATCTTTACTAGCAAATGGGCCGAAATTTTGTTTCTCTAGATCAGAGGTTTTCTGACTTTTTTTCCCATAGACCACTTTCAAAATTTAGCTGGTTCCGGTGGACCCCCTGCAGCTACATTTCTACCATATTCCCAAAACTCGATATAGTTTTTACAAGTAACAGTCGCTGAGCTTCTTAAAATATTATCTGCCTACATTGATAGGTGAAGTCAAGCCAACATTGTAGTTCTTCCCTATGGAAAGCAGATAAATTTTCGTGGACCCCCGCTTACGAATTGTGAACCGCCATTTTTTGTCACGCCCACGTAGACCCCCTTCGAGTCTCCCGTGGACCCCTGGGGGTCCACCTGGACCACTTTGGGAACTAAGGGTCTAGATATTTCAATAATCTGAAGTTTTGTATTAACGTAATTCAACATCGCGAAATTTATTTCATCTGCAATATTCTTTTATATATTCTTATCTCTATAACAATATTCCACAGCTAATATGATTTAACACAGCAGTCAAGAATAATAATTAATAACGTTATTAATAAAATTTAAACTTTATGGTACAAACAAATTACAACCATTTAAAAAATAAAATAACGTAACGTATTAATATTTACATAAGTGAAAAATAATTAAATGACAGGTCTACATAACTCTTAAAAATCTAGAAAACCATTATTATTAGGTCACTCACACATGGAATAAAACAAAAGAATATGGTTGCCGAAGAAATACAAAAATAATGATTAATTTTTTTTATGATAACCATATACATGGTCTACCGATATCATACATAGCTCATCATGTGGGCAATCACATGTTCTTCCACATACTCATTTTTATCAAGATCGATCAATACGTTTTGTGTTATAGGAGGACATAATAGAGAGACAGACGAAAAAAAAATTTGAAAGTGTTAAAATTTGGGTCATTGACTCATAAAACTAATATTTGTCTCACATAATATGTTAATAAAATTCAAATTACAGTGTGCGGATTTATAAAGTAGATAATTACATTGAACTTATAGGGTGAGAAAACATTTTCAATACATAATTGTAGGAAGTATAAATTCTAAGTTCTAAGAGTAAATTTTCAATAATAAATTTGGAAATATTACATCTCCATAAAGTATTTTTTTCTTTATCTATTCTTTAATGTAACACATCCTAAAACGTTAACGTCTTAAAAAGTTTAACAAAGGGCGGACTTCATTATAATGGTCTTTTCGCATTTGTCAATGAATGTAGAACGTATTAATGCGCAATAAATTTACCAAAAAAAAATGTAACCATTAAAACGATAATAAAATTACTAGTAAATAAAATTGTCCTACCTATACATTCATACATAAATATGTTTTAGATATATTGCATGAACATAAATGAGAGAAGTATACATTCTGGATATTCCTGGTGAAATTTTAATTTTAACTAATTAAAATTTAAATATGTATTCCTCTAAACTATAGGAATTATATTCAGTTTTTTTACGTTTCAAAATATTAGCTCAGTTTTGGAGTGGATAATGAATTTATGTAAATATTTTAAAATAAGTTTTAAACATAAATAAAAATATGCAAGAATATATTTCTAATTCTCATAACGAGCATCAGTAAACGCACTTTTTTAAGTTTCTATTTATTCCCTCATAATCAGGATTAGTTTACTTCATCACTATAAAAAAATCAATTCCACAATATTTCCTCAATTTTAAAATAATAAGTAATTTATACTACTAGTATAAAAGAGAGTGAAAATATTTGTGTGCTGTGTGCGAGTTTTTGTGTAGGTATTCGGAGGGTAATCTCCGGAATCATTTGACAAAATCTTTATCAAAATATTGATAAAGAATTGTTATTATTCAACTATGTCTGAATGTGTGTTCATTTAGATCTTCATTTTTGTTGGGTAGTAGACAAATGTAAGTAACAAACATTAAAAATAAATAATTTTGACCTTCTTTGAAATAGTTGCTATCACTCTACATCATTTTCATTATATCTCTACCAAGAAACATAAACCGGACCGAAGTGCGAGCGAGCCGCTAGTATGTATATTGTAAAGGGTTATAAACAAATAACTACTAGTAACTCTACCTCATTTCTCTTTTGAAAATATATCCAGTGCATCGTTTATAGAACTATAATAATTGAAAAATGTCGAGAAAACCTATTCACTGTTAATAAATTTTCAGGTGTCATGAAATTATTTACATTATCCAACAAACTTAATATTACAACCATACATTCCTTTATTTTAAACATCGGTATAAGGTTGTTGGTAATAAGCTAGAATACACGCCAACTACCTTTATGCTAAGTAGCTATTAATAGAGTGTAGTACACTGGTGTGTTCTCAACTCTCGCGGTGTTCACCATCTAAGAAAGCTCCTATCGCCCGGTGAAAACCCTACGAACGACGAAGACGCCGTCACGCATACTTTATTGTGCCTAAGGCTTTCAAAAACGATAGATAATATCAATCAATTACACTGCCGATATTACATCGAAAATTAAAAACTTATGTATTAATATTTTATGAATCGTACAAATTTATTACAATTCTGTTTTTAGCTTGGCATTTAATGTTTGAAGTTTCGCACACGTAATTTAAGCGTAAGCATACGAAGCTATTCACCAATATATAAAGCAATATTTTTACTGCTTATGAGTAAAGAGTGATAATCAAAATTAAAGTGAACCAACAATAATACCTTTTTCTAAATACGATATGAAAGTAACCTCTCCTAAAATTAAAAATAACCCCATATAGTCTTTATACCGAATGGTGTACCGAATCAACTGCATTAAAAATATGATTAAGGATAAGTAAAGTAATTAATACTTTGTAGTATTACGAGTGAGAATAGCGAGCAAACTCTATAATTTTCAATACATTATTAAGTTCGAACAAAAAAGCGGAACGGTGCAGTGAAAGTGCATCACGGCTATTGTGCCTGCGCAGCATTCGGAGCATTTTTCAGAGCAGAGGAGAGAAACGTAAGAAAGCGCCAAATAGCGGGAGAAGGCGAAGTAAAATTTGAAAGCGCTACACAATAGCGCGTTGTCGAAATTGGAAAGTTGAGTGGTGCGCGTTCGTTGCGTAACAGCTCTTACGGACCGCGGCGTGACGCTGACGAAAGGTATCGCGTGACGTCACTACATGAAAGTGCATCGGCCTGCGCCCCACCCACCGACGACGAGGGCGGCTGCACGTGCGTTGCAGCTCTGCGCTTCCTGCATCGGAGGACTTTCTATTGGGAAACCGTCGCACCATGCACTCGCCTTCTCTCAAACTCACTATTGGGAAACTCGACTCTCACGCGCAGCGGCACAAAACGAGATGCATCTAATTGAGCAACGAGCGTTCTCTTTGCTTCACTCTTACCCAATATTATACGGTATTTTATTTCGACGAGCTTCACTACGAAGTGTTGTATAAAACATTGAGAAAATGAAGTTTTGATAAGTTTAACAACATTTGCGCCATAGTTATATAGTCATTACATAGTCATTGAGAAATAATAGCATTTATTTTATATGAATATAAGGTTGTTATCTTTATATATGATCGTTACCCTGTTAATGATCATTAACTTTTAAACGATTTGATCAATTGAGATCATATACCAAGCGTTTTGTCGAGCGATGGTATGCTAAGATTCATCCGTGTTATGTCCAGCGAAGTGGGCCCATAACTCGAAAAACCTTGAATACCGGATGATACCGAAAAGGTTTTTACATTACCATAAAGGAACCTAGATAAATTACGTATTGTACTATTCAAGTATAGAGCTATTTGTACCTGGTTCTATTCACGGTTGACATTCGTCAGTAACCATTAGCGAACTTTAATAATTATTTCTTTAGGGACATATTAATTATTGCAAAAGAACCTCGGATAGGTGAGAAACTAAATAGGCTTATCAGATCAAACAAATACGTGACTGGATATGGGTAATATGCCTAAATATTTATATTATATTTTTTGAAGTATATAATTAAATAAAAAAGTGGACTGAATCCTAATAGCATTTTCTGTCAGCCAACAAGGTAATTGTATTAATAGTTTGAGTATACATAAAATATATGCCTTACCTTTTCCCATTATCTGGGGTCTGCGCAGTATGTCTTTTCATTCCATTCATCGCGCTTTCCTGTCATACTTGTGTGAACTCCTACCTCATTTTATGTATAAGACATATTTTTATACATAAGATATTAAATCATTCTATATAATATTATTATAGTCTTATTTAAGGGATTATAAGATTAGATGCATTTCTTGAGTACCGATATATAATATTTCATATACACAAAGACAAAGAATTATATAACTTGTTACACGACAAGATCAGGAGTGGCCGTCGTCCCCAAAGTAATCGTGGAAAAGTTACACTTACTTACACTTACACTTTGATGAAGGTTCTTTTTCAAATCGCCTGTCAAGTCTTTAGTAAAATTGCCTGAAACAAACAATTATTATTATTTATAGATTCTGATGGACGCTAGTTTCACATATTATTTTTTTAAAATAACGAACAGCAATTACACTATAACAGCGATACCTATGTATAACAAACCATATGTTTTAAAGTTATTTGTAGAAATGAATTGTATAATATAGATATGAGAATTCGTCGTAACAACCAATGAGATTGATTACTTGTCTTGCTTGATCTACATTCTAAAGGAGAATGGTATTTACTGGAGATAACAGTGTAGATGAAGAGCTCAATGATGTCGTTAGTTGGATGTGGCGTAAGCGGTTGTGTAAAATAGAATTCACTATACAAAAATTTTGGTACACGTTTTACTTTTCTTCAAATGGATCGGAACCGTCACCACACTCCAATTTTGTCATAAAGTAAGTATCATAAGGTTGTTACGAGTGGTCGTAAGAACGTTGAGGCCAGTGGTGCTTACAAATGCTCTCTCTTATATGTACATATTTAGACATCTGTATATTAAGTACATTGAATATCATGACGATATTCTTGTGCCTATAGGCGATGGAAAATAAAACTACGAGATGTTTTGAATTTAAGAGCGCGTGTGAATGACGTTTCACCAAGTACCGAGTGCTTGGACGACTGCAGATGTGAGAAATGTACTGCAAAGAAGGTAGCCTGCTTTATACGCACTCTAATATACTGAAGAAAGCAAAAAGGTTAAAAATGAATATAATATTAGTTGTATATACGCAAACTTAAAGCATACTAAATATTTAACACTTTAATTAAATAAAATGGATAAAAATTACTGCGTCGAATACACTTTAATTCACTGCGAGTTTTGAAGTATGGAACTTCCTTTGGAAATGGCATAGAGACAAAACAAAACAAGTACACAAAATTTTTGCTTCTTAGAAATCATGCATGGTGACGTTGAATCAATTTGTCATATAGTAAAATTCTCGACTGGTAAAAATGTGTATTGATGATTACTGATATAGTAGGAATAGAATAATAAATCTGACTAGTTTTTTTTGTTGTTAGTAACATACTCTCTCACAGATATTTTTGATTAATCATAGGATAATACGTTTTTTTTTTATAATCGTTATGAGTGCGACTTTGCGAGCATAGCAGCAAACATTTGGTAAATCAATCATAATTCTTATTATCTCTTGTGTGAAACTGTAATTGAAGCCACTTACAATTAGCAGGGATTATAGTCAAACATAAAGTTATAAAAGTTATTACATGTTTACGCTTGACTAAAACCCACGTTTTTTTAGTAAAAAACCGTTACTCATCTCCACCTATGTATATGTTCCATGAAACTATAATCGCAGGTCCACTACGTAACGCAATCAACTGTATAGGCACTAAAGCGAAGCAATTTTTTACGTACCTATAGTATTTGTCACTAAAATAAACAATTTTTTCTCACAATTATAATAAAGTTGTATGTAAATTAATTAGCGACGCACAAGCAATGTTTTTTTTTCGTCCCATCGATGCGAGTTCAGAATTCATCGATTTCACTCACAGTCATACCAATTAGTAACTGTATACATGTTTTTATTACTAATTGTTTGTTACACGTTTTCAATACAAAAATTAACGTTTGCACGGCGCCTTATGCAACGAGATATACTGGGTAGGGAATAGTTCTAGTAATATTGTAATAGAGCTCAGCAAGTGCACTTCTCAAATTCTAACTTCGCGAAACAGTTTCTAAGGTACATGAAACCTCTGGATATTCTGTTACGTTAATTTTGGAGCCTTGCTTGCCCCTAAATAATTATAAAACTTAATGGACGACAACGTTTACTGAACCATGTGCCACTCTTTATTTACATTTTATAAGTTATATGTATTATTGATATACAGATGACAACACTATCTATAATTCTAAACGTCTGGCTCTTATTCGGAGGTTTCGATCTATACTTCGTTCAAATTGGATATGGAATCTTTGTAAACAAAGTGTTGCCTGGCAACTACAAACAAACAGGTGCACGAAACTTTTTGTTCTATTATCAGTATCTATGACCACAGATTACTTTAATATTATAACGTCTGTGGCGGCCGGCAAGCCGCGTAACGTTCCGTTATTTTTTTATTGTTGTCATTCAAGTTCAATTTTATTTATTTTACAGCAGGTAAATAATTTAAATAAATACGAATTAGTCATGAATACAATCTAAATAGCCTTTATAGAATTTATGTATATAAACCATGTTGGAAATTTTAATGTTATTAATTTTATTATTATACATATTGCGTGGAACAAAACGTTCTTGTATCGGAATATAATATGACTAAGTTGCAAAGTTAATTAGAATCATTATTGCTGTAAGGTAATAATAGTCATTTCTTTTTATAGGTATAGGCAGGCTTACTCCAAAACATAATATTTTGTGAAAATGTTACAAATCGCTTTACGAAAATAAGGTTGCGGCTGCGTGAGTTTTCAATGACGAAAGTGTTTTATGACATTAGTTTTACTTCATTTTCACGCGGTTTAAAGTTCTTATCGATCAATACTAAGTTAATTTAGGATTCACAAATAATATAATGAGTAGTTTAATTTCATTAAAGCATTTGATTTACAAATACAGCTCAGTTGGTGAAAACCCTACAAGAGAATTTTAATGGTTTGTTTACAAAGTTTCCATATCCAATTTGAACAAAGTATAGTTTTGTGACGATACCCAAGCTTTGCTGTGCTTAGTACATCATTAGGAGTTGTGAACACATTTAAATAATATTGCCATTTATATAGTAGATCTCCTTAAACATGTATTTTTTAAATGTTGTTAAAAATAATTTACCTGAAAAAATACTCACGTACAAACAAGTACGCACGCACGTACACACACGCACACACATATGTTTCGTCATAGAATCATTGGGTACCTGCCCAGCCTTAAATGTAAGATTTTCTTCAGTGTCAAAAAACATTATGCCATTTTAAAAATACAAACGATTTGTTTTTGAAGAATACCACAAATTTAAACACGGGTATAAGAAATGCTGAAAACCTTCTGATATTAACAAAACATACAGTATAAGTACTTCAAACTCCAGGGAAATATCTCATAATCAAATACATTATTCACTTTCAACTGAATTTCGTATTTGATTGCCACATTTCAAACATACAGAGAACCTAAAATTAAATCTAATTGAAGTAAATATGACATTCAGTTTTAATTTATTACATTGAACTGATTTTATTGTTTTTTTATTCCTAGTTACATCAAATAACACTGGAACTCAAATTGAAACATTTTATTTATTCAGTTTAATGAGTCTCGTTACGGCATTTATACATACAATGAGATAAAAATGTAATTTCATTATAGTTTAGTGGCAATTCAATAAATACGAATTAGGTTGTAGGTTCTGTGTCTACTGCCTACGCTATTGCATTAACGCAAGCGAGGGGACTGTGTGAAACTAGATCTCAAAACCTTGCACAGTAGCAATCGCTGGTTTTACGGTAACGGTACTTTCTAAAATACAACCATTGTCTAACCGACTCTGTAAGCCGCTATTAAACTAGTAAACATTACACTATATTGAAATCAACTGTACACATAGCTGGTTCTCATTGCAATTTGAAATCGATATACCTACTATTACGCCTTGACACTGTTTGCTTTTACAATCTGAATGAGTGCGTATATATTCAATACCTAGAACAAATTATTTAATTTATATCAACGCAAATATGTAGTAAGCACATATTATATACACTCTTGTATACAAAAATAACATTAACAAAATTAATCAACACATTTTAAATTAATGAAAAGGCATGAAAAAGGCCTACAATATGATGGATTACAGAATTGCAATGAAGTTTCCGTAGCTGTTTCTCCATTCGCCTTGCATGTCTCACAGTAATATAATGCAGCACTGTACAAATGTCATGCTGATTGACCAATAAGTGAGAGAGTTTAAAAATTGAGGTCTCAACTACGCGGGACGCTCCTCGAAGGAGTTCATGGTTGAATGGAGCATGTACAGTATTCAAATATCTCTACGCGTCTTAATATGCGCCTTTCTTCACAACCATAAGGTCCAATATCCAAAAGCAAATTAAAGATAGTTCCTAATTGTCAGATTGAGAACGCCAGCGAGTGAAATAATGAATTTATCTTTAACCACTAATAGATACGGTTGATTTTTGGTTATAAGAAGACGGCATTCAAGAAGTAGGTTGAGACAACTCACACCTAGATACACTTGTATATCACAAGATTCATTATCTCAGCAGATGGCAAGATGGTGTGTAATCAATAATAAACTATGAATGCAAGTCGTAAAAATCGTACCTATCGAGTGTAAAAATCTTAAACATAAATGAATATCGCTCAACCTTCATCTCTTTTTTGTCCACTGTTTAATTTGTTGATATCGTTAACAGAGCTAATAAATATCGGCAAAATTTAATGTTGAAGGGCACTCTTACTTCCTTTTTTTCGCATGCACGATCGACGAGTAACATCTTTCACCGTTATACATAACTTCCACGACTACTTCATGATTTTGTTTCATAATTTTGGAAAATTGGAGTAGAATAAAAAGTTGAATAAATATTTCTAGCTGCGGTTGAATATCTGAAGAGCGAATGGCTGCACTTTCTAAGAGAGGCAAGTGGGCAAACTGCAAGTTACGATATCTCCGATGATATAATAAACCATTCACAGTGGCGCCAAACCTAAGCCGCAGTAAAATGGAGTAGTTAAAAAGGCTATCGAAATTGTGTGAAATATAGTTCAACTTTTTTGTATTAACTATAACAATCCACAAAGCCTACACTATTCTAGGGCATTTCTATTTCGAGCATAAAATTTATAAACTACGGGATAATGTTTAATGGTGTAGCAACCATAGACGAATGTGATGTTTTTTATGACAGGTGTCAATAAAATTCAAAGTGTAAATTAAACAATACGAAAAAACAGGAGATTACTCTAAGGACCCAGATATTATAAAAACATTGTATTACGCATAAACGCATGACGTAAACATATTCAGATGACATTTCAAATATCATTCCGCGGAGGTTTAACTAATCTGTTTCGACAAGTTTTCTGAAAGAGGTCATGGGAGTATCCTTTGTTATTTTAATTCGAATTCTAGATATTCCAAATTGCAGTTTCTCTTTCACGTTTCAGGTATATGGAATATCAGGAAGACTTTCCACTTATTAAATACATGGATTCTTAATTGTAGAATACAAATAGGATAACATAACTAAATCAAGCGTGTCACTGTACATGTAATAAAGAGGTGACTAAAAGGCTCATCTCAAAAGCAATCAGACGACCTTTTGGTAGAGGTCATTGAAATTAGCAAGAAGAAGCGGAGAAGGGTGTGCAATTAAAAGTTAATAGATACTAATAAAAATAATACAAAATATAAATAATATGTGAAGAACGTGTAATCTAGTACACTTATGAAAACGTAGATGTTAACATAATACGTCGAAATGGAATAGTAAATAAAGAGACCTTCTAAAGCCTATTTGCACTGTACACAAACATCCAACAAACCTACCTAGCTAGCTATTAATAGTGCCTAACCATGCTGCTAAATTGCAAGAGATCTCAGCGAGAATTACGTTCACCGTCCTAGATGCGTGGTAGTGGTACTTTCGTTTTGAAATCGGCTCGCACAATTGGCCGTATCGAGATACGAACGAACAGGCTGCAACGCACCGAACGGTGGCGGAACGAATTCCAGCGTTTCTAATCGTTATCAAAAGTTTTGCGAAAACAACTAATATCACTTTATTTCATCAAAATAATGTATTGACATTTGATTCTATATTATTATAGACTGACCTAATTTTTGGGCTCAAGCCTGTTCTCATAACGCGCAAGTTCAAGGCCACCACGTAGACTAAAGGTGATTCACTATAACGTTTTTTTCCGTTCATGCACATGACTGTGACAAATTAATTCACAATCATTGATATATCATAAATTTATTTGGATGTTTTTTTTTCTTTCTTAATGTAATGGTAGTTTTGTCACCCTTACGTGATTTACTAACGCAAGGTTATACATGCAATAATTGTAAATAATTGTAAAACAAATCATCAGCGTATTTCAAGTAACAGGCAAGTAAGGCAGGCACATTTCACTAACTACACTACCAATACCAATAAATGAAGTGATTCATTTACGATGGTTTATTTCAATTCCCGTAACCTGAAGTGGGCAAAATTGTTAGTGAAGCAAAGTAATGTCAGTTCACCAAACAGCAACGTGTAAGCAAGCAACCTTAGCTTCCCACGACATTACAACTGTGACATCAAATATAAGGGGCCGCATCTGTCGCGCATACTGTCATCCAAAGTGAAACCGAACATTAATTTTATACTTAGATTTAATGTAAATGAATAATTTACTGTAAAATGAATAGCCGTGAAATATATTCTATACATTTAGTAAAATTCTAACTGATCGCTGTCTGTACATTGTATATAACAAAAATTATTATTAGGGGCGTTTATTAATGCAATAGAATCCAAAACAATAGTTGTTAGAATTTTTGTCTGCGCGTTTATTTTCGGTAATCTCAGAAACGGCACAACCGATTTAATTTACTTAAGGTTTTCACTAATGTATTGCAAGAAGCATCACTTAATATTTAAAGTTTCGTTTCCTTACAATCGATAAATAAAAAAGTTATGAATAAATACATATATGTATTTCTAATCCATACAACCAGAGAAACCCAGACCTATACTTGGATTCTCTGTGTTACAGGTGGCACGGACTTACGCGCAAACAAGACATCACAAATATTCAGGAACAGAGAAATAGCATATATGTCACATAAATGTGTCTGTATTGACCGAAAATGGAACCTGAAATCTTTGGCTCAGAGTCATGATCGCTACTACACCATGGGCTTCACCGTCCCCAAGTTGGACTCCAACGAGACAGGGACCCTTATAATATTAAACACTTTTTATGGTTAGTATCAAGCGAACAAGTCCATCACGTAAGTGCTCACCACTATACCATGCGCAACAACAAACAAAGGCATCAGCATCGCCAATCCGGCGAGAAAGAAGAGGTGAATCCATTTCTTAACTCTCTAACATTGTAACCGAAAGACTACAAATATAAAATACTTCACGTAACTGTATCATTCAAAACTATGCATCTAAACTGTTTAATGATTAAGAAATATTTGAATCTCGCTATCAAAAATCTCATTTTTGCTAGCGTGATAATTGAGAAGTAAAATATTACAGTTGTAAAAGATAAAAAATTACGAAAGTTGATGGATATGCCTCGTATAAGACACATATTTTATAAAATCAGCTACGCTTGGAATCTTAATCGAGGTTTACTAAACTGTTGACCGATTTTTTTCAAAGTACAACGCCCGAACTGAACATAATAATCCAAGGCCGAAAAGTTATAGGATTCCGTTAAATTATTTAGGTTACATTTGGAACGTATTTCCATTGTATACAATGGATATGTAGTTTTATTCATAAGAGAATGTGACGGTTTGACTATGCGCTAGATGTACGAGTATATATAGTGGTGTATATACTATAATTTTGAAAGGTCAGGAACAAACTTATACAAATAATGAAATGGAAACGGGGTCGAATACGTACATACATTTATATATTATTCTATTCTGTTAATATAGGATACACATATGGTCTAAGATACTTTTTATCCTGAGGTCTTTCTATTGAGAGGGTAGTTAACAAACTTAAGACTGCATATCTGTAGATATTGCAATAAATTAATATGTTTCTATTCTTGAAACTACTTTCCTGTTACTTACTAGTCTCTGAAACATGAAATTAATTAATTTATTTTTAAATTAGTCTATTAAATGCTTAATAAAAATTATTGACAGTTTTGAGTGCGAGTGCTATTTGTAAACGTAAAATGTAAGTTTATGTATGGTTACTAGTAGAAGTAAAACTGATGTAAAATAGTAAAAGTATAAAAAAGAATAAGTATATAATCAAAAATTTTTGCTGACGTCAAAATGAGTAGGATACTGTAGTTACGTTTAAATTAAATTTGCATAACTTGTAAAAAAAAACCTTTTTAAACTAGACTGCCAATTTCGAACTCATAATATGGTTATTGTACGTCGATATTTTCATTTGCATGCTTGCATCATGGTACTGAGCCGTATTCAAATTCCATGCACATATTTACTTATAGTACGGTAGTAAATTGATTTTGTTTTGAATTCTTAATTATTTTATAATTAGCACTTAAATTAATCACTACTACTCAAATTAAATCAATTAAATAAAACATAGAAATAGAAAATCATTATGGATGTTATAAGGATAAAGTTACAAATTCGTGATAAATCATGTAGCGTCGTTATCCGTAAAGCTTGTAAAATGCGTTAATTTTTTGACCTTATTACTAATTAATATGTGGCCAATAAAGTTAGGTGATTCCCAAAACAACGGGAAAAAATGAATATTTATTTTTCTCTTGTTATTAACGTATAAACAAGATTTATGCATGAAAATAAGTGTATTTTTCCTTAAGTTCTCTTCTTACTACAAATTACGGATTCCCGGTTAAATAAGAACACGGGCTTGCCTAAACGAATTATTCTGTTAAACGTGACTGGATTGAGGTTTCTAACTGTGACAGGATTGAAGGATTGAAGCTTGCTTGGTGGTAGGGCTTCGCGTAAAGATTGTTTTATCGGTATTATTATTAAGTCATTAATTTTATTACTGGTATTATTATCTCTTCGTGAAGCTCGCCTGGCTAGTTACCACCCTCCTGCTCGAGTCAGCCGCCAAACGACTCGTCGTGTTCCGGCTGGGGGCTTGAGAGCCAGTTTTTTCTTTCTTATCTTCTCATTTCCCGGCCGACAACGCATCGGTAACACCATTGGTTTTGCTGATGTCCATGAGCGACGGTGACCACTTGCCATCAGCTCGTTTGTTAGCTATTAACATAAAAAAATTGTGATAATAAAAATTAAATGATCGGTGAATCAACTGCGTCAAGGTAAAATTGATCACTGTCATTTGTGTTTTGGCTGTCATCGTTTTCTTAAGTCGCACCCGAGTCTTGGAAATGTATATTATATGTTGCTATTCTTTATTTTTTTCCTTTGTTCTTGTTTTCAGAAGACAAGCTGAACAAGAAGAATGTCGAGAGTCAGCAATTAATATAATATAAACGTTTTGAAATATACTAAGGCCCACAATAATAATATAGTGTCCAAAAATTTGAATCGAGGATAAAACAACTGAAATTGAGGTAAGTACATACGTTTAAATTAATGTCATTTATGCAGGCGGTGTGCGCCAGATTTCATAAGCGATCTCTCCGCACCCTGATCTAGGTTAGGTGGTCGGCATCAGCGGCAGCGGTGGCGTATCGAGCGCGTCCGATGTTAACCTACATACATCCGTGTCACACATACACCAGCGGAGTTGGGGTCGAGAGTGCCCGTACCGTAACAGTCGTAAGCGTACGTAAAATTCGTGACCCGCTCCCCTCTCCTTCAGCGGCAGCTTCTGCCTAGGGTTGCCAAATCGGAAGATCAAAATATCTGATCAAAATTTGGAATTGTCTGTATAAGCAATTTTTTTATACTCGACAACAACTATACCATTATTACTATTCACACTTAACTCAGTAGATGAGTGGCGATTTGTTCTGGATATTTTTGAAATGAAATTTTTAGTATATTTCAGCATCTTACAAAAAGACCTTCTTTGTACGTAATTAATTTATTTCTATTTATGCGTAATGCATTAATTATATTTCGATAATTATACGATATTTGGCATTTATTTTAATAAATTGAAATAGATGAATGTATAATGTACTTAGGAAAAATTACAAACTTCATTTGATAGAAAGAAAGAATATTTGTTTACATAATCGGCAGCACTTACAGAAAATTATAAGAATGTATAACAAAAATAATTATGTATCACAATAACAATATATTTCAAATTTAATATATTAAACTCCTATAATATTATTTCTTGACATTTATACATAAATAGTAAATGAGGTAATATATAAATTTAAAGTTAGTAGACTGAATAGAATACCAATTACATGCACTGCCCGAACAAAACCATACACACATACAAAATAAAATTATGTATATAAAGATTTATAAATCTATATAAATATAATAAATAGAGAGTGCGAATTTTATGTGTAAAACCACGGCACCTATTTGTAAGATTCGTTTGCCATTTGAAAGGTACATTATTCCGGATGGACATAACAGGCATGACAGGCTATCAAGTGTTCTATGTATAATCATTAACTGTTGACCCCAACTGATGTCGGAACGGGCCAGCAATATATTATAAATATATAATATTAATAAATATTTGCGTCATTTAAATTAAAATTCAGACTTATAACTCAAATTTTGTTACCATCCTGCCCCGCTCTCCTGCCCTTAAGCGTCCCCTTAATATCTTTGTTATCGTTTTTGGTTCGATTGACAGTGAAGTGAATAAAAATTAAAATGCGCAGTAATTTCAAATTGTTTTTGCTTACATCAAACTATTTGTCAGGAAAATTCAGGTGTAGCCCTACTACCATTATGGCAACCCTACCCGTGCCTCTGTTCTCGCATCTCGACGGGCGCGCTACTAAACTTTTGTTAGATAAGAGTCAGCTTGCAATCGACCCGCTACATCTAACCTCCATTTTCTCGTTTCACCGTGTCCATACCTTTCGAGATAAACGCACGCCATGAATATAACGAATTTGCGCACATAACTACGTGGAAAGTGTTATTATAGTTAAGTATCATTATTGACTTTTTTGTCATGCGTGACCTCAAGAGATAAAAAAAAGAGAGCCCTTCCATATTTCAACGAGGTAATTCCTGTATTTTTATTTTCAACGATAGAGAACTTTGACATATTATTTTATTTTTTAACAATTGTCTAGTGTAAGTCTATGGTGTATCTATCGAAATAAATAAAGAATAACTTAATTGTTAGCATAAACTATTTCACTGAACCATACAGCAATACAATATTTAAACACGATTAAAATAGAAATATAAAAATAGAATATACATCACTTATTCTAATTTGAACCAAAAACTTACGAAAAGAGAACAAAAAAATTGTGTATTATATTATATCATTGTGATTTCAAAACAGCTACATATACAACATAATCCAATACTCACCTGTCGATTCGTATCTAAAAATACATTTATTTTAATATGAATAACGCCCTCTCGGACAAAACCACTTCATCCGTAGGAGCGCATAAATTTAAAATTAATAAAAAATTCAAACACGTCACCTCGGCCTGGGTAGGCGGTAAGAGTACAGATGATAATTAATGGAATGTATGCACCAAACAAAACGATCGAGAAGCTTAGCTAAATTTTTGTTTGATAGATTGGGGCACCCTAAAATTCACCTGTTGCAAAACGGCGTTTTAAAAGTTCATGTAATATTGAAACTTTCCATTAATATAACGAAGAGAGCTTTTACGCTTTACAAGTAATAATCAAACGTACTTGGAAACAATATCCTACAAAAATATTACTCATCCATTAATCTTAAAAGAATTACGACATGTCAATAACGGTTTTTATGTAATAAATGTAAAGAAAATTATGTGTAGTATTTAATAGGTATCTTATTGTATGAACACAAAGAAATTACCATAGCACGTAACAATTATTTTCTCAATAATACTGTGGCATCTGATATCCTCAATCCCGATGATGTACAGGGAATCTACCTTAAACGTAGCCACTAACCAACCCCATCCAGCTAAAAAAGTAATTCAAACTACTAGGCTATCGATATCGAGCCCGAACAGTTGCTCAATAATGTCCTCAATGAAAGTCTGTCAACATTTGCCTAGCAAGGTGGACTACCGTCTTATTAACTCCTCTCAATTTAAAAGGAAACCATAATACAGAAGTGGAACAGTAGTCCTTTCCTATATATAGTAAATCACAAAAGTGGTTTCTTACTTGGTTACTCATACTGAACATTTTAATAATTATATCTATGCCGTTAGCAATATATGAACGACACAAACAAGTTTATAGGGCAGAAGACTAGCATAGACTAACTCATCTTCACATTTATATTGCTATGTTTCTAATATTTATTCATAGTGTTCTATTTTTTTTTTGTATTTATAGCAGTAGTATTCCTAATGTTCTAGTTATATTTAGTAATTGTTTGCTGCGGAAAAATATGTCTATACATGAAATAAAATTTTATCTGATCGTTTTTTTGTACATTAAGGATATTTCAGGAAAACTATTATTTGGGGCCTTTACTAATGTATTAGAACCCAAAACAATAGTTGTTAGAAGTTCTGTGCGTTTGTGCGCGCTAATCTCAGAAACTGCTTAACCGATTTCGTTATGATTTTCACAAATATTTAAAGTTCGTTTTATGTCAATCCGTCCATAAACAAGAAATGTTATAAATTAATCTATAACAATGCAGATGCTTTTTCTAAGCGTAAGGCAAGTTTCTGAAAGCAAGCGGGGCTCGTTTACTAGTAATGAATAAAGTCTAATACTTGAGTTCAATATGATTAAGAACTCATTTGAAACTTCACGAGATCCTTAGAAGCGCCAAGATCCCGCCCCATTAAATTTGATATACCCTTACTAGTGCACAATTTATTCACTTAAATAAAACGGACCATTAGTGCACTGGTGTACTGGCTTGGCCGTCGAGGGTCGACGCCCGACAATTGTCGGTAGTATACACTACCACAAATCGATAACCTGATTTGCTCACAATTTGTCATGAGTCATGATTCATCCGATTTCATGCCTAATTAACTATCCGTTTTATGATTACGGTCACTATTTTTATTTAGTTCTCTTTAAAAAGCTTCGTTATAAAAAAGGGCATGATATGTGACATGAGTAAACACAAACATGTTTATCACACATTTTGTACCCTTGGTACCTATTATACCCTTGGTATTATTAAACTACAAAAATAAATAAATTGCATAATGCAATTTAATTAAGCTTTATATTACGAAAACGCATACACGTGTTTCAATTCAAAATATATCTAAATGTACCTGTTGCTAGAAACATGCAAGTAAGTTTTCACCCGTAAGATCGAACTCGGCAAGCATTCAAAAAATACACGAGCAAAAATAATCGCAGTCAACACATATCGAGTATCAAGTATCGTGGTATCTATATTGAAAGCACACGACGCGATGCGACAATGCAGGGCATCCAGGGCGCATAGAGTCAACGAACTCTGGATGGAAGGCGGACAACTGACACATACAACCTAATTGTCCCCGTGATAACCAATGGGAATTTATTGTAGCTATTTAAGAAGAGTATTGATCTTTTTTTTAACGCAGACTGACATTACAAACGTAAACAAATATAACGAGCGATTTCAAAGCAAAAATTAATGAAATTTTATAGTGATAAGTAATGTCCTAGACTCTAGCATGATAATAAATGATGAATACAACATGTATCGATAACTGCAGTTGACATCTGAAGTAATCCAAACTATATTTTTAACGTCTATTACCAAGCAAATAAAACTTTGTCTAGTATCTTGGGCGATTGTCGTTTATCTGTCGTGAGGGACAGTCCTTAATCGATCAATACGATCGATTACATGTACAGGTAGTGAATAAACTTTTCACGGCCAAGAATATATTATGTGATGAAATGTGTTATTTGTAAGCGTTGCATCTAAATCGCATCCAATCCATTTAGAATCAAAAATTATAATGATTGAAAGAGATATAATAATAAAAATAAATAAAATTAGTACTCTGTATTCCTAGTCAACTTTACCAAGTATTATTACCTTAAATATAGTACGAGTGAAGAATCTGTTTTAATAAGTAACTGTTTTGATAATTCTAGGTGCAAACCAGAAAAAACAACTTCAAGGGGATTTAAAAAAAAAAGAACTAGTATTTTAAACATTTATAAGTAGCATTCACATCCGAAACAATTGTTTTTCCTTTTAAGCATTTTATAGATTTCATGTTGCTCCATTTCATTGATTCGATTTTTCTATGGATTAAATAAAAATAAATAATTAATGCAAATTGTTTTATAGCTAAAAACAGTCGAAACTTTGTTTACAACTTTGCACTTAACAGAATGTAACTTATTTCCTATTCCGTGATGATAAGTATATTAGATAATACGTTAATTACCCATATTATTAGTAAAAATAGGCCTTGTAGTATCCATACCTGTTGCATGGTTTTTGCGTTGTACATGCACGGACAGACATCGATGGATGGACATAAGTTACAAAGAAATTTTGCTTTGACCTTTATTTCGATAACAATGCTTACGCCGTACATTACATATTGAAAATATATTGAATGTACCGATTCGGTCTCGTTACAGTTTCTTTATTAGTATAATTTAGCCAGTACGTGAATAGTCAATAGTAATTTATTGATGACAAAAAGTTAACAGGGCAACAAGTAAATAACAATAACATGTTACACACGTATATATTAAAGTATTATACAGCACAAATCACGTATATAATTTAAATTTCAAATAGTAGTAGGTGTTAAATTAAATATCAAATAATTATAAATAAAAAGAAATGTAACTAACATAAAATACTGTCTATCCAAATTGAAATACAAAATGAAAATACTGATATTAGATACAGAGACTGGGAATGTTGAGTTGTACGCGGAGTGTAATTTTTGAGAACCACAGAACTTATCTGAAAATCTATTTTATCTTTTGAATGGTATATTATTACAGACGGACATAAGCCAGGCTATATATGTCAAGGCTCTAGAAATGTATATTGTTGACAGCTAAGATTATGTATGATGTAACGTAATGTAACGTGTATGAGAGAATCAAGAACAAACCAACGATTCGTGGACAAATATTGTTATTTCCTATATATAAATGATCGTTTGTAACAAATGCCAAACTGCACGGGATCTTTTAACAATGACAACACATCTACTATATTCAACGTAGCTCCGGCTACCTGGGATACTACGAAGTCTCGTGTTTATATTGCCCAGGTAATTGTCGCGTCACCGTGTCGTTGATTTCGAATGTATCGACTGTTCACAAATACTTTCTAACAAATATCCTATTGTAAGAAATAGAAAATAACATTGCTATACCTGAGTTATATGTAATCTTGCTGTACTTCCATAGATAAAGGAAACGATAAGTCGATTTACCTTATCAACGGTATTAACAGTGTTATTAACATTGGACTATTTTTACCATCCAGTAAAATTCCACTTCCTATAACGTATGTACAAATGAACATCTATGTTATTTCATTGATTATTTTTAAGTAACAACCAGCAATCGAGCAGTGTAGGTACATGATGGCAAACGGCCACATCCCCAAGAACTATACCATCACTGAACGCATTGCCGAAAATAGAAGTGGTCAATAAAATCGTCTTATTAATATCGAAAACTATAATTGTATTGAGAGAAGAATGAATGTCATCATATCAGTAAAATTATTATAGTATATATCTTACGGCATAGAACTTTTTTGGTATTACGGTACACTGGTTTTAATATAATAATCGCATGAAGTTCCTAAAGGCAATTCTCGGAGTAATATGGTTAAAACCACGTCTAGGTATTTAGGGTGTTTTAAAGAAATCAAGTGCGCAAACAGAAATAAAAACCACTTTGTATTCTATAAATAATATTCCTTAAGGTGCGTTGTGCCAATCCAAATATTTGCAATATTATCTTAATTGAGGATTTAATTTTAATTTCGATAACTTAATAAAAACACGAAGAGAACATAGCCGAAAGTTATTCAACTATCCCACATCTATAAGGCTTGAGTCTCCTCTCACAATAAACGAATGAAGAGAGTATAAGGCCATAATTTACCAAGTTGCCTGGCTAAGTGCGGATTGGAAGTCATCGTAACTCTGATAATAAATTCCGAATATACTTTTAACTTTAGAAGTATTCAAGGTGCATTCAGCATTCGAATCCGGTTACTTAATAATATTAATATTAACGTCCTAAGTACTGCCACTTTTCAATAATTTTACAACACCTCACAGCTTTCTAGATCACTAGGATAAACTGTAAGAATCCTGTGACCGAGATAGCTTTCGATAAAGATATTAAACTCTTGTTACTGTTGTTATCCGAGACCTACTTATTCGTAACTTCGTTAAACGAAATTCACCTTCTTTGCAACTGTAATATATTATACGACTGACATATATTACGATATAGTATAAAATCTCTCTTTCCGTCTGTCTATCTATGCGTGATAATTTCAGAAACTACTGCACGAATTGTCATGGGACATTTACCAATTTGATTCACGACAAAAGTTTAGGGTTGGTGTAAAAAATTATAAAACGCCTGATATATACAAGTTACGATTGTTTTAATACGGTTACTATTTATGAAATTATGTATAATTTTTTCGAAGTGAGACGTCTCAAAATTGCATCTTTATTACAATTTTATAATAGCCGACCAACACCACTGGCGCCATCTATACATCAAATACACAGCATATATTTGCGTTTATTCTATTCGTTCATCAGTTGAACAGAGGTCATATTGAAACTCGGTGTGTTAGTCTATTGTACAATTGTATTGCTCGAAATTAAAAAAAATATGTAAAGAAGTACATATTATGTCCCTACTTCCTATGTGTTTCAATATATGTATTACAAGGTTTAATGCAATCTGGAACAAGTGAATTTAATATTATAGAAATAACTAACACTACCTGATGATTCCTCATTAATTAATTATTAAATTTATATTGACAGTTAAGGTGTTTTTTTTATATTATGACACCCTACCTGACATCACATATATCTATAAAACCAATATTTTTGGCTGATCTTTGTAATATCCTGTTGAATTACAGTACAATCGAAACGTACTCATATGTCATACATCGCATGTAACAATTCAGATAGCGGCACAACGATGACAAATGCGATAAAATATACAAGATAACAGAATTTATCAAGAAATAGTTCCGTAGTGTTGTTGTGTTAGCGACTATAACGTTGGCGTAATTTATTTGTAGGATTACTGGTTTTAGCGACAGAAATAACTTGAAATTAATCGTAGATCCTTATATTTTTTCACAGCTTTGAATTTAAATGTAAAATCAATGTTTCCGTAACATCAACTTACTTAGACAAAAATTCATTACAAACTTGACCATGACATTTGACATGGTTGATGATTGAGAAATGTCAGGGTTTTCTGAAATTTAAGCTTTCGTTTCAAAATTTTAGATATGTCAAATATTTTATATAGATGTCTCTAATATTTCAAGTTCTAAATTTTCACGTTTTAAAAATAAAAACAAATGAGGTTTTATATATATTACCTGTTTACGGCTGTTTATAATAGTTTTAACGGTTTTTAGTTTTAAGTTTAAGTTTTACTCTAATTACGCAATAATATGTATCAAAATTCCAAATAGTACCTGCCGCCACTTTGTTTATTTTTCTTAACTTAATCTGATATTTTTTACTTTTTAACTTCAAATTACTACCGATTTGAATAAATGCATACAACCTGCACCGAAGTATATTTCTAGTATTATATTTTTTACATAAATAATAAATACTTATATAAAAATATAATCTAAATCAAAACCAATCAAATGGTGACCTTGATTTGGAAGAATAAAACATTACGACGACAACCAATAAAATTTTGTATTCAGGCCGGAAATAGCGAAGGGGTGCCCTAGAAAGCGTAAACAATTTCTTTATGATGAGGCAAACATCCTCGAGGATTGTTCAAGACCCATCAAATATATCCTTCAACCCGAACATTATCATGCTTTATCGGTCTAAAAACCATTAAATCAATAATGTAAACAGAAATATTTTTTCAAGTTACTGAATAGGTTTGATATTTATGATCGCTGTTAACAAATGTACAAGCTATCCTATGGCAGTATACTTTCTTATAGGAAAGTTTTAGGAGTTGATAAATATACTATGTTGTGAATTTATGACGGGTTGGGATTTTTGTATCTTTGCATGTTATATTTATTCAGTTGTATATACAGTACAGCGGTACAATACCACAAGGCGCAGTGACAAGGCAACTATTGGTGACCTTTTTTTAAGCATGATTACTAATACGGAATGATAGATGCCTCCTACACTTACCTGGCATTTTACTAACCTTAATACCATTGGAGCAAAATTTATATCGCAAGCATCGCTGGTACTTGGGTTTCATCACATTTTGTTTTTATCACAGACTAATTCATAGAACGTTACCACAGGTTAACCCTTGTTTCGCGGCTACGTGCACCTGGTATGAATCGTGAAGATCATCAAATCAGCAAAAACAAAAGTCCTTCAAGCTTCATAAACTTATCATATTTATATTTTTATTTGAATTACCCAAAAGTGATTAATATAAAGTCAGTGAAACAAAAACTTTATACTCAGCATTGTAATGTTTTTTGTTTGAGATAATCCGTGCCGCGTCGGAGTCTATTCTCAAAATTTAAATATAATATGCATACGTTAACTTTGTATAACATTATAAATGATATTTAAATGTATAATTAATTCAATAACTACCGTTGAAATAGTTTAATCATTATTAGACAAAAAACAGTAACGTAACCAACGCATATATCTGAATGGTGAATGGAAATAAACTACTTTAAGGTAAGTTGAATTTTTGTTATTCCTGACAAATGAATTTGTGGGTGCCATTTTGTGTGGTTTGATAAAACAATGTGGCAGTAATGTGTTTAGTTAATTGGAATGTGTGCTGAAATCGTATAACGGTTACGCATAGAAAAATATTTTTTATCGCATTTAAATGATACTAGCAGCTCTTTCCGTTTTCGTACGAATTAAACAATTACGTACATAATTATACAAAAAATTATGTCTTTGCCTTGATTAGATTGATTACGTTTACTGATATTATATGTAGCCTATCATCTGCGCAATCACGTGTTCACACAACATAGCCACCAATTTTCATTAATATCGATCAAGCTGTTCTTGAGTTATAACAGGACGCTAGTACAAAATAATATTCCATTAAATGCCTTTTTCTTCTTAGATGACATTAATTTTACTACCGAAATACGTATATATATATATATTTGCTAATTTGGTGAAATTAGGAAATTAGGAAATAGGAAATAGGAAACAGGTCGCTTACTTTATTCACAAAACAATTTAAATGCGATTTGGTTTTCAATTTGATTTCGCTTTTTATTGTAACTTCAATCTAAAACCGCACTCCCCAAAATACACGTATTATGCCTGTTAGAAATTCGAATCGGGAAATGAGATCATGTGACGTAATAGCATTGTTTATTACTGTCGTTACAGGCATTCGGTCTTCATATATCACGGTCATGAACGATGCCTTTATGGTTATTTGTTTATTAAGGTAAAATTTAATTTGTTTTAAAATTAATTTATTTCATTGATGCGTCGAAAACATGCGCAGGAAAAAAATAGATTGCTTAAAAAATATAATAAATCTCTCCAAAAATGTTACCAAAGCACATTTAAGATTATATTTTTAAGTAATATTAGAGGTCTAGAAATAATAGTGGAAAAACGATAATTTTGAAAGAATTACTAAAAACAAATTTAGAAGTTGTTTACACTTTGGTTACTCTCATCCTCACTCCTTGCTATGCCTTCAATCAATAATTATTATTATTTCTATTATATGTAACTTCCAAATTTAAGATTCATGTAAGGTTCACATTTAGACCGCAGGTGTTGGATGCAGTATGTCAAATCTCTTAGTTGTCACTGCTTATCTATAGTAAATATTAATATTTTAAACAGATCTTTTTGTTAGTTGTAAAAAATAAGTCTGTGTTTGTTCTATGTCTATACATTTTGTTTAGATAAATGATATGAATAATAAAACTACATTTACTTTGGACACAAAAGTCTCTTTTTCATTTCTCGTCATTATTCTCTACTTTCATTTATTCATATCCTGCTTCCTAAAAAATCGTCAATAGCAGAGATAGCACAGTGGTCAAAAGAATTCAGCTTGGGGTTTAGGAGTTTTGAACTCCATACACATTGACTTATTACAGTAAAGACAAATTTATATCTCACTTTATGTTAAATTAAAATAAGCTTAAACTAATCATCGGCATTAACTATAAACTGTGTCATTCCTAAACATTAAATTTAATTGTATAAAAATATTTCTTTATCAATAAGTCAACTTACTACATGAATACTTACATAACATATATTCACATTAAAATTGTTTAGTATAAAAATAATATTAAGATAAAACTTGTTATTTGAATTTAGTTTCCAAGAGGACTACTGCTGACTTATGGTTATACAATTTGGCAGACTTGTTAAAAATTAGACATGATCAGTGTTTTCTTAATATC
>PDGT01000007.1:34160-51704 GCA_003671415.1 Megathymus violae | reverse complement strand
TGGATCAGAGCTTTGCAAACAGCAATAACTGCAGAAAATGTGTGCACTAATGACAAAATTAGTACAAAGAATATTTTTTGAGAATATTAATGCAGGTTCACTTTATTATTGATATAGAAGAAGAAGAAGAAGCCTGAACACATACACCACTAAACCACTAAATAGAATTAGATGATTGTTGGCACATTTGGATCTTATACAATGGGTAATTCTCATTTGCTATAGGACACTTGTCATTTGCAGATAAATTCCATAGCATTTTTCAAGGTAAAACAATGCCCCATGGTAGTAGTGATTATATAAAATAGGTTTCATTAAAAATTATATTGATATCAGGCAATTGTATTATGTTTGTTAAAACATTTACTTACATTTTAAAACAAGATCTGATTGTATGTTTTCTGTCATACATATTCCATGATAATACTAATTACAATATAAGATTCAGATATAGAGGTTATGTAACATATTTATTAGAATGAGATATTGTATGGTAAAAATCCTTTATACACACATAATTTAAACATTTTTGGCATTAATTTGAACAATAAAAGGGTAAAAATGTTGTTCACAAATAAATTTGTAATCAAATTTGAAGGAATTCCTAGATAATTTTATATAATTCAATGACTGAAGAAGGTTAGCATAGATCTGATGAAATGCTATGATAAATACTGGAGGTCATTTAATACTGAAAAAGTCAGACACATATGGTACAAAAGGAAATGAATAAAAATCCTTAATATTTTCTTTATTTTTTGTGTTTTTTCTATTTCTGTTTTTTAATTATAAAATTTTAATACTTTTGTTCAAGCTGTAATAATGAGCAGATAAAAAATGCTACAAGAACACAAATAATTCAATAATCTAAAGAAAGATTATTTGATTTTATAGAAATTTTCATCTGTAAAACTGTAGGCTAAAATATATCTGTTCATGGACAAAAAGATATGGAATATGTATGTGAACATAAATCAAAATTTTGTTTTTACTATAAAGTCAACTATATATTGTTCAGTAGAGGTCAAACATAAGCAAAAATATGACATTATGACAGAAAGGCAAGTTTTTTTTTATTTTAAAAGCCAACAAACGAGCAGACAAGCCACCTGATGGTAAGTGGTCACCGTCGCCCATGGACATCAACAAGACCAAAGGTATCACTGATGTGTTGTCAGCCAGAAAATGAGAGGAAGGTAAGAAAGAATGTATTGGCTCTCAAGCCAAAGTTTTCCACATGATGTAAAATTGCTACTGCAGCCATTGGTCTTGGGCTATTATATTATAAACATCACTCATCTTTTCATTAATTAAAAAATAAAATAGTTTCATTAATAATAGTGATTTAAACTAATCAATCAATTTACATTATCTTAATTATTCCATGAGTAAGATGTAATCTCATGAATATAGAGCTGGAAATTATTTGAAGAGCATAGGCATACCTAGTAAGTAGATGATGCTAGTGATAGATACTATAAGAAATGAATTGTTATTTTCGAACAATATAAATTCAAATTATAAATATTAAAAACCTCAAGCAATTGTAGCATTTGTCCTGGAAAATTCTTTCCAATTATGTGAAGGATCTTTAAATTCTTATGTGTGTAATATGTACACAAAAAAGTCACAAATATTTATTTAGTTCACATATTTACCAAATTACCAGATCCACACCTGGATGTACTCACTTCATACATTTTATTATTACATTCCAATTCTAGAAGTTTAGATATACTTTAGGATAGATAAATATGATATAATACAGTTATAGAATAATTGTCCCTAGAACACATAAGTCATCTGACAGCTTTATATGATTATATTATTTACTCCTAAAATTAAGATTCATAGAATTAAACGTATATAGCAATAGATTGGAAGAATATTTCTTCACATATGTATACGATAATACAATTTTATACTTCTTAAGAAAACAATGAATTGTTGTGAGAGCGATAAAAATGATGTCAACTCTCAACAGTCGCGTTAAATCTATGTCATTCAACTGTTTATATTAAAATTATATCGTAACAATATGTGATAAACTAATTAACTGAAGATATGTAGGCGAATAAAGAGTAAGGAATAACGCCCAAGGCCACAATCCTACTTTATTCACTACTTGTGATGATGTGAGATTCCGTACGTTAGTAATTCGTATATCAATACTTACCAATTCCTTCTGCGTTAGTCGTTTTCAAAAATGTCCCGCACTTCACTAGTTAGACCTAATATATTATAACAAGTTACACATAAAACCTAATAGCCTAATAAAAACAAGACTAAAAATAAAAGTAGAAGAAAGACACTAAGTAAAGCAAACACACCTCCACAAATCATAGCTAACATAGACTAGATCATAAATAATCTTTCAAATTTTATGTACTACAGATAATAAATTTAGGCTAACATAATAACCGATATTTTGCTATTTATCTATCGTCAAAGTTGTATCTCGGTATTTTTTTGTTTTTTTTAAGAGGTTTCCATAAACTAGAAAATTAATAGTGTTGAGTTTATTAAATTTATTGTGTAAGACTCAGGGAGTCAAGGAATCTCATTTCTTTGAAGTCCAAATGTAAAATAATTTAATAATCTAGTTGTTTTGTGGAGGTAATTTTTTGTTTCCACTAACGTTTTAAAAATTGGGTTTAATATTGAACAGAAGAACCGGCGAAAGAAATCTTCAACACACCTTTTAAATCTACATATGACAATTACAAAGTAATTGGTTTGAACGACGATTTCAGGCGTGCGTATCATTTGTATATTCATCTATACCTTAATATCCATTACCTAAAAGCTGTGGTTTAACCATAAACATATATATATATCCTGACCGTATTCGGCCACAGCGACTGGCCTCCGATTATTGAGAGCCTCGTTGGTGAGCTCTCATGTGACTGACATAACCGATTTTTGTCAGTACTCCTCCCACAAAATTGTAAAGAATGGCTGTAGGTGGTCCGGCCTTGAGCTCGTTCCACTTGACATCAACTCTTCTATATGTTTTTTCTCAAACTCGAGCACCTTGGTGCTCACGGTACGCCTCCAGGATGGCTGATTCGCTGCCAATGCCTCACATTGTGTCGGATCCAGATTACATCGCTTCATGTGGCGCTTAAGCACATCTTTGTACCGCAGTAGTTGGCCGCCCTGTTTTCGCTTGCCTTTCTGCAGTTCCGAATAGAAGATGCGCTTCGCTACTCTGACATCAGACATTCGGGGGACATAGCCGGCCCACCGCAGCTGTCCGCCCATTACATATGTCTCTATTCCATCACCATTAGCACGTCGTAGAACTTCTGTGTTGCGGACATGGATCGACCAGCGAATATTCATAATGTCGCGTAGGCATTTTAGATGGAATCTATCTAGTAAAGTAATGTGTTTGCGGTACGGGGGCCACGTTTCAGAGGCATCTAAAAGACTTAGCAGAGCTATTGCCGTGTAGAGAGCTACTTTTGTAGAGAGCCTTATGTTATGTGACCGGAACACCTTCAAGCGAAGTCTGCCAAAGGCTGCAGCAGCTGCTCCGATTCTGCTGTTAATTTCGCTACCAAGGTGGCATTTCGATATGATGGTGCTGTCCAGATATTTAAATTGGTCTACTTGCTTAACCGAAGCGTTGCCTAGTTTTATGTGAAGTGGAGCACTATTCGGTATGTCTAGTGCCATCACTTCGATCTTCTTTACATTGATCTTAAGACCAAATGTATGACATGACTCATCGAGACACGACATTAGTCTTTGTAGACCTTCTGGGGATTCCGACACAAAACACAAATCGTCTGCGTACATAATTTCTGTGATAGTTGCGTGAGACACTTTTGTGCGCGATTTTAGTTTTGTTAGGTTAAAGACACCTCAACCATCGGTACGAAAACGAATACGGATATCCTCGGGTAGAGTTTGCAAGGCTTCCCGAACTACAGGTGCAAAGTATAGGGCGAACAGAGTTGGTGCAAGTACGCAACCTTATTTTACGCCGCAGCTCACCGAAAAAAAACTTAGAATCTTCGCCCTGTGCATTGACACGGCATCGCATGTCATCATGCGGGAGACGAATCATTCTCACAAACTTATCCATGCACCCGAGTTTGGAGAGTTGGCATCGTGCATAACGCGAGTGATGTGGACTTGAGAAATATTGCTTTATCGTACAATCACGTAGTCAATCAGATGCCAGTGCTTCGAGCTCGGGTGTATCCATGTGGTTTTGTACTATGCACGGAGTCTAAACATAGTGTTGGTGATAGCCAGTTGAAATTGGGCACACAGAGACAGCAGGAGTAGTCCATTGCTGTTTATATTTTCAACACTATGCCTTCTTAAGACCTTAGACCAAGCTTCAAAGTCACGCCCAACTCTCACATTAAAGTCACCTATCCAGAGTATCTGCTCTCTAGACGGTATCCTTGAGAGAGCGTGCGTGACTTTTTCGTAAAACTTGGCTTTGATGTCATCATCCTTGTCCATTGTCGGCGCATATACACTGATAACATTCAGGTAATTGTTATTGTCCAGATGTAGGTGCAACGTGGTGACACGGTCTGAGATGTGGATAGGATGTTCCTCTAGTTTAGACACAATATCATTTTTGACAGCAAACTCAATACCGGATCTTCTGGGCTCACAAGACGGAATACCTTTCCAAAAGAAAGTGTAACCACCCTTCCGTTCAATCCTCTCTCCCCCGTCAGCTTCATGCGTTTCGGTGAGAGCAGCGATATCCACACCGTAGCGTCTGAGTTCGCGGGATGCGATAGCAGTTTTACGAGGAGGACCCAGGTTAGTTTCACTGTCAAGTAGGGTATGCACATTCCACGTCGTAAATGTTATATTCCGAGATTTAATGTTGTTTTTAATAATTTGGCAGTGCTTTCGACCACGTGATCGATGAAGCAGAGACAGCCGCGGTTACTCCCTCCGAATATGAAAGGTCAAGCCTTTTTTAGGCCTCCTTTTGTAGTCCCCTCTCCGGTTTGGGGGAAGCAGGGCCTCTCTGAATAGGGCTGCTACGACGTTGACCCAGTGCAGTGCAAAGCGACCATCTTCCCTGAACCGCCTACGTGCAGACATCAGACAAAGCCTGGTTGGCATCACAATCAGACCTCTCTACCACTATTCATCGCCGTAGAACTTTTGTTCTTGTCAGAGTCCATTTTCAGAGCCAAGTCATGTGCGCAGGAGATATTAAAGTGCACGAAACGTTAAAAACGACAGTGTATGCGCAAACACGGGTGCACTCTTATCCCAACCAGTCTAGATCCAATGGAACAGGGGACCGCTACAATCGGAGAAAGATAGGAACGTTCCCCAGCATCAGCAAGACCTCTGATGCAGTACTAAGCTTCAGATATGGATAGTGCTTAGCCTTGTCACTGGCTGGGATAACCAGTTGGTCTGAGCGGGAGGCATCCGCTACACACACACACATATATATATATATATATATATATATATATATATACTTACGTAAAGTATATTTACTTTATGGCTTTAACACGTTGCTTACACATTTCAGTAGTGAAAACAGAGTAGTTTGACGTTGAGCACGTCTAGCATTCGGCTGACAGGGTACTAAAGCAGAATACGACGGCGGATCTGGCCGTTTTGGAGGACTTTAACGTCAACCACACTTATTGATCACGGTCCAGAACTATTGACATAGCCGAGAGAGTTGCTTATGACTTCTCCTTCACCTACGGGTTTTCTCATCTTGTCATTGGTTTCATCAGAATCCCGTATTTTGGGACTCAAACGGTTTATTTTAATACTTTCTGCTGACTTCCCAATCATTCGACTGCTCTTGGGTTCTACGATAATTGAATAGTAAGAATGTTGTTTCTATTAGTGCACTTCAATGGGTCTTGATTCACTGCAACGTGTCAGGTGAAATTATAAGCCGGAAGTTAGGAACGGGCTCAGAGAATTCCTGGGTTGGCATCTGTAGTATTTATTAGTGAAAAAAATCAGTCCCGATGTAATAGATCCTGCATTGTGCCATCTAGCACAAGCAGCCTCCTAACCAGGCTTGGGCATCATTCACACATGTAAGGATCCGATGGCTTTAGAAGATAAAAACACAAAGTTCAATGCTGTCTTTCGGTTGCCGAAGAAGCAAATGGCCAGGGCGAAAGCCAATTTTATCGTTAGAATTGACGAGCGACTGGTTGACTATCCATCAGCAGTGAATTTTGGTCGCTAGCTAAAGTTATCGAGGGATACTTTTGTCGGTCATCTCCTTGAAAAGCTGAACTCCTCGGTAGATACCCTCTTTGCCTTTAATTCGAGTCTTGACCACAGGAGGGCCCCATCGCCGAACATCACGCGGTCATACAGCATTATAGTACAAGAAATGCGTTTTACTCAGGCCTTGAAATATCTCACAATCGCATGTGGAGGATAGCAGAAAAAAACTTGTGTTCAATATTGATTAGACTGGAACGGGTCTCAGAATAGGGTCGACTACATTTAGTCGGATTTAACTCTAAGAAAACTACATTTATTATGGTGCCTAAGATCCATGGGATAGCGCTTATCGTTAGCAAATACACGGTATTCAGGGAGTAGATATCTCGAAAGATGAGCAGTACCGGTGTCATTTAGAATTAAAAACCAAGCTTACTTCTTGTCCTGCATAATAGAATGCGATACTTTATTGCTTCGAGTCAGACCACATTTGGAGTATTGCTCTCACTGTTGGGCAGGGGCGTCAAAACATCAGTTTCATCCATTTCATGCGCTACAAAAATTCGCGATCTGGATCGTCAACGACATACAAGTCATCAAAGGCCTTTCCCTTTGCCTGTTCTATCGATGTTATCGTTGTAATATCGTAATGTATGTAAGTTGGTAAGTTCTCTAGGAAACTGTTCAACTTGGTAACCGTGTCACCTTTCTATCATCGCACTACTTACCGAAGAATGAAGTTCCATCCACTCAATCCTCCACTGACCGATATTCATGATTTTTCAGTTTAGGTTAGGCAGTTTCCGTTCGTCTCTTCAAGACGTAGAGGTAAAACTCCAGCAGCATCTTGAGAAGGATCCAAACCCCCACTGTCGAAATTGCGGAAGGATGCGAAAGCGTACCCGTGATAAGCCAATGGTGAGGTGAAGAAATACCCATGGTGGTTTTACCCGGTATGAGTCCAGCATGACTCGTCTAACGCCTCGCAATGGGCTAGCACCTATGAGGATTTCCCCAGGAAAAAAAAAAGGTTTGGCAGTATGGAATTCTACTGAACTGAGAATACTATAATCGTTAACTACTCGTCGTTTTCCGGATGGGAGCTTGAGAGCCAGCATTTTATTTCTCTCTTCTTCTATCTTGGCCGACAACGCATTAGTGATGCCTTTGTTGTAAATTATGTGCATGGGCGACTGGGATCACTTACCATCAGGTGGCACGTCCGCTCGTTTGTCGTTTATTAACATAAAAAAATACTTCTACATTATTATTTGGTGATGGACGCTGAGCTATTCAATATCATATAGGTAAACTGTCGCATAAAAAATCAAAAGAAAAGTGATTTCGCCACGACTTTTATAGTGCTGAAATTTTCAATATTAAATTGACATCTAGATGAAGCTACCGAGGGAATACATATTTTATATGAAAATTAGTTAAAATTTTCTGTATTTAATATTATTAAGAAAAAGAAAAGAATTAGTCACTTGTTTCGCTATTGAAAATACGAACATAATAGTACACAACAATCAAATATTTGTTTATGGAGACTCAGAAGTACAGAAGAAAACTGAGATAGTGTAAAATTTTTAAAATTTTACACTATGAAACAAGTTAATAATGCAAATGTCAACTATTTAAAATTTCTAATACTGTTTTTAAGTAAATTTTTTGGTACCATATTCTTAGAGCACTGGCATTAAAAAGTTGCTGGCTAATACTTAACTCAGGCAATGAGTTTACAATCTTTAACTATAAATAATATAATGCATATATTTAAAATTTGTACAAAATATTCATAATATATATGTATATGTATTTTTTTAAATGCATAGAATTGAAAAACAGATATGCAAGCAACATGTCTTTTAGTGTGAAGTCATTTAGAGAAATAATAATAACTGAAATTTATAATTCATATCATCACAAAATGAATGATTTAAGTTATTTGAACATTCCATTTCAACAACATTCACACCCACATCCACATTAAAAATAATGCCAGGATTCTTCCACATCACATACCCTATTCCATTATTGACATCAAAGCAGCAAATGTGGATGCAGTTTACAATGGTGCTAAGTGGCTTCCTGAACCATGGTTATATGAAACCAATATCAAATAGAACTACATTCTTACTGCTGAGAAGAAATAGTTATATGAAAATATCACAAAAATGTATGGTTATTAATTCATTGCATTATTAATTGGTTGCTAGAAGTAACTTGTTTCAAGATGAATACCAAATATGGATGTGATTTCCTCAGGTTGACAAATTTTCTATCACCTACAACAGCACATTTTTATAAGAGTGTGGACGGCATAGTTTACCCTAAACAAAAACAAAACTACAGGATAGAAAATCTATTGAAAATTACTAGAACACAGCAAGTCCAATTGGTCATTTATTTGTTAGTTTGTAAGAGTAGTTAATGCAGCAACAACATCCCCACTGTGTTCTCTTAATGTTCTTTCGGCTATTGTTCTTGAGATTTCCAACTCTTTAACCTGAAAGTTTTAAAATATTAGTTTAACACAGTAATATAATTTTTATAGGTATACCATTAAATTCTAACTATTAAAATCATCCTAAGCGATTATGTAGTCAAAAATACAAGGTAACAAACAAATAGAATTTAGTAAACAATTTTATAAGTCTGTTAAAGTAATCAACTTCATAACCTGTACACAAGTGGTCTAGAATAGCTTTATACAAGACATAATAGTATTAGTATCTATATATAACAAACAAAGACAAAACAGGTACCATTTTCTCCTTTTGTTTTATATGGATTGTTGAACTTTAACATTATCAACAAAAAATTTTGGAAACAAAAGAATATTTAATTATTACCATCATATTTCTACCACTGCACTACTTAATATATAACAGGTAATGAAGGGTGTTAGTATATTTGATTGCTTAGTGTGATCTACATCAAGTCTGGTGTGATCTATTGGTTTCAACTACCTCATTAAAACTTGGTATATTTTTTTTCCTAAAAAATAAGGTGAAGCTTTCCACTAATTACTTTAAAAAATAGTTTTGCTATAAATATCTTTATGTTGAATATTGATTATAACAACTATCAACACTTTTTTACAAAAAGTCAACAATGACTTACAATTAATTCTATATCATCCTTTTTTACAGAAACCTTTTGTAGCTCTTTCTCTTTTTCCAGGCGTTCAGCTGCTTCCTTATTGCGTCTGTCTCCAATTAAAGAAAGTGCCTGGAACATTACAATTAAGTATGTTTACAGTATTGAACCGGTAACTACCTATTAAAATTTGTATTAAAATATATTATATTATTTTTGTTAATATAGTTAGTTAAAATCAAATTGAACGCACGAAATATGAAATCTAGGAAATAACCCATTTAGACAAAGTTAACCTATAAGTTGTGTTAGGTATTTTTTACATACACCAGATATGTCTTGAGACGATATTTCTTTTTCTTCCGCGTAATCTGTTACTTTTTCTAGATCCGCTACTCCACTATCGTGTTTTGCAGTTTTTTTTTGAGTTTTATCTTTATCATGCTGAATATCATCAGTGTCTCCATTAATTTCTTCGTCTGCCATTTTTAACGGCTGCAACTCTGTACATATACTTATTTATTTAAATAACATAACAAACACAGTATGATATACTGTTTTGACTATGAATTTGTATTTGATTAACGGAGAACGTTGTCAATGCAAAACAATTCAATGAAATACAAGATATAAAATAAGCATTAGCATGAAAATGAAAGAAACAATAGGTCCCCTACGATACCGTAGTGAACACATAAGTTTGACACTGACAGTTTATTAATGTTGAGTTCTGTTACTATTGACACAAACTAGTGGTCGCGATCATTAATGATTGACATAATCGAAACATCGAAAGTAATTTTATTACTAATACTGATAACCGATTATGATTAGGTACTAATTTTATTTTTATGATTGTATTACGTGAGCCGTTTGTATTATTAATGTTTAGATCAGGCGTACTTGATTTAAGAAAATTTGTTATTAGTAATTCGCTAGCCATTAGTAAGAAACGCGTTGTTTGTTTTATTCTGGTGGTGAGAGACTACATTCCCCACCAGAACAAACAATTGCCTAAGATGGTGAGTATTTACATAGAATTTCGTTTAATATTCATTCATATATAATCAGAATTTAAACTCAAATTTATTTAAAAAAAGTAAATTGACCTCAATTTATTACGAAACATAATTTTACTCAAAAATATTAAATAGTAAGATGTTCCTGATCATAGTGTCAGATAGAGGCATCCGCTGGCTCCTTGAATAACTGATGGCGTACGCATGGCCATCGCTAGATTTAACGAAGATTATCGGAAATTTAAAAGTGTCAGATTTAGACGCAACCAGATGTTACGAACAGCAAAACGCAAGTATCGTTAACTTTAATAGCATTACAAATTCTTAATTTGTAGATATATGAAATTCTTGAAAACGCTTGATGTTAAAAGGCCACCGATGCTCGATTATCGTCCATTTCTGACTTCACATGTAATAAATGGTCATTTCCAAAAAAGTTCTATTCTGGACCCTATAATTCTTTCTCAAACATTTGCTTTTCTTGCCTGCCTATCGCCTCTTCCTATTCCTAGCTTTCAATTCTCTTCTGTAAAGAAATATTTTTTATGCAACCTTGTGTTTTTGGTGCACGCGCTTAAGAGCGAGGGCCTATTAGCGTGTTGGATCGAGTCGTCGCAACGGAATAACGCATTGTATGCCACACCTGCGTTGCGTTGACGCTGCGACAACGCAACGCAAGAGGGTATGCACGCCGTCGCAGCTGCGTTTTAGTTCAGTCTTCGCAATGGATAGATACAAACGTGTTCTTTTGTTGCTTTAAGACGGTCCCCGTTTTGTTCACCAAGTCGCGTAAGCTGATGGCGCCGCTTCGCTTCCGTGGCCGGGAGGTGGTGTGGCAGCCAACCGTTAAATACCTACGATGCCTCATCGATAGCACGATGCGGATGGTACAATATTGTAACCACGTCAAAAAAATTGTCTAACAGGCGCGTGCCGCTCGTGCTATGCTCTGACCGGTGCTGTCATTCAGGCTTCCACTTAGGACAAAACGAATGGTGTACTACACCTACGTTCGGTTACGGATGACGGATACGGAATAGGATCCCCCAGCTAAACAGCGGGGACCCCCCCTCCAACGGGAGACTCTTGTTCTCCCGAGTCCACGCCCGGGTAAAAAGGTGACCCTTGAGACCCGTAATTCCCCTTCACAGACCAATAAGGGCAGTGGCTGGATGAGTCTGTGTTGTTGTTGTGTTTTGTTGCTTTTATTACGGCACCGCCGAAATAAACGTAGAAACCATAGAAGATTCTGGATATCTCCTTTGATATCATTAAGAAATTGTGATGGTCAGTTTTTTATGCAGGAATATAGGGAGTTGTTGTTAGATGAAAATATTTTTTTCAATTTTTTTAGAATGAGTGTAGCCAGCTTTAATAATCTAGATCCACATTTAAAGAAGCAGTATATCAAATTCAGGAATCCTTTAGAACCAATTGAAATGATTGGTATTACACTGAGGTAAGTAATTCAAATATCATAATAATGTTAATCAGTTATTCATTTATTATCTTTAAAAACAGTTTAATTTAAGTATTACTGTTAGGCAACAAAGCAAAGTTATATTCTTCTTCTTGACTATCATCAGTAAAATTATTAATTGTAGTGTTGGCTAGTAGCTTCGAATTCATCTGTTCGATACCTCGATGGCGATGGTGACTGGGCATGCTGTCCAGTTTGATATCCGCGTGACTGCCATGTTGTAGATTGAGTTTGTTCCCCGAACCGCATTTCGGTAATGATATTTATAACTTTGCTTTGGAATGTCAAAGTTTGTAATTCTGTAAAGGAAGGCAAAATTCCCTTAAAAAATGATAAGTGGCGGTTTTCTTTCTCTTGCAACGCTTCTAACGTTTGCGCATCAAAATCATCTATTGCTTGGTTTGATCTCTTGCGGCTTGCAGGCACGTAGCGAGAAGAATCTGGGGGTAACAAGGACATTTATTTTGTAGGAAATGGAGAAGATGATGTTCTGTTTTCGTCTCGTTCCGTTTCTTCAGACACCATTTCAAGGCTACTGTCAGTTTTATTTTGGGCAACTTTCATCAAAAACAGCTACTGATTGTAATAATGATATTTTTTAAATTGTTTTGCCCCTGATCCAGACGAACTGTTTTCTTTTATTTTTTTTTACACATCGAAAAAAGTTGTCCTTCACGCTTCTCCATTTTTTCATAATCTCGTTACCTGCAAAGAAAGAAAAAAATGTGTAAGTAATATACAGGTTGGTCCATATAGATCGGTCAGTATGGACAAGTCTGAAACGATAAGACATACGAAGATCTGTTCTTAGGAACCATGTCATCGATTTTATTGACAAGAAAAACTGCTTTAAAAAAACTAGTACTCAATTCCGGAGTCAAACCCGAACATTTCAAAACGTCCGAGTTTGATTCCCGAACTGAGTACTAGTTTTTGTTTTAATCTATGAATGCAGTTTTTCTTCTTATTACAATCGATGACATGGTTCCTAATAACACATCTTCTTAAGTTTTAGACTTGTCCATACTAACCAATCTAAATGAGGCACCCTATTTATTTTTTTGTTTCTATTTCAGGTACTTGGGCAGTGGAAATTCGATAAACGACTTGCATTTCAAATTTAAACGTGGAAGAGCAACAATTTATAGAACTATTTGGTTCATAAACTGATCAAGCTATATGGAAATATCTTTGATCACAGTACGTGGAACAGATCACAGTAGAAAAACTACAAAATATTGCATTAGATTTTGATCTCAAAGCTAACTTTCCTCATTGCTTCGGGGCGATTGATGGGCAACATATACGTTTAATAAAACCGGATAAAAGTGGCTCTCTGTTTTATGATTACAAAAATTATTTTTCAATTGTTTTGCTGGCGGTTGTTGACTCAAATTACAAAAATTATTTTTCAATTGTTTTGCTGGCGGTTGTTGACTGAAATTATAAGTTTTTTTGTGTCGACGTGGGTGCATATGGAAAGGAAAGTGATTCTACTATTTATAGAAATTCGATACTGTACAAGATTTTAATGAGAAATGAATTACCATTGCCTGATTTTCAACCACTTGGAAATGATCATAATAACGAGCCACCAATCCTATATGTACTCGTTGCTGATAAAGCTTTTGGTTTAAGTAAGCGTGTTAATCGCCCATACGGCGGAATCTCAATCTCAATGTGAAACAAAGAGTTTATAATTATCGCCTCAGCAGAGCTTGTAGATACGTGGAATGTTCATTTCGGATCATGGCAAATAAATGGCGCATTTTTCATAGGCCAAATGATTGAGCATATGATTTAACTATTAATATTGTGAAAGCATGTTGTGTTCTACGACACAACACAATGCACAACACGATTGCTTACGACAACAAGACAATATGGCAATAAGTAGGTTCCACAATTGTGACCCCATATCAATGAAGAATCATTAGTCGAAAATTTTATCAGAGATCAATTTGCTAATTACTTTATGAGGCCCGAAGGGGCTTTACCATGGCAGTTGAAAAAGATATAAATTAACTTATGCATTGAATTTAAAAATAACATAATAAATAACAACTCATCAATCTTGTTCTTTTTTCACCCTTGTACCATCAACCCCCGTTTTTTAATAGCGATATTATTAATTCAATAATTTTCACCCCAGGTCGATAACTGGTTAACTATCACTTGATCAATTATCTCCGCCAGACGTCTACCGGTGTCACTTCTGACCCAGTAAACATCACGGAGTAGGGATGAGATCTCTTTTCTCATTACCTACAGTTTTTGGCCATTATTATTATTGTTTGTGCATCAATCGTAATTGTGACGTTTACAATTATCATTTTACTATTTCATTGTTATTTTCAAATAAATTTATCATTAATTATTATCACACCATGTTTTTCACACGGACAATTATACGTGGCATGCTCTCGAGTGGGTAAACCATCCAGTTTGTGTTAGCTAAAGATGGTATGACAATAAATATTGTACACTCTAGTGCATTAAGGGATTGATATTGTTTTTTAGTAAAATTATTATAATTAGCGATATATATAATTCATAATTTATATGGCAAAACAAAGTTTGCCGGGTCAGCTAGTAGTATATATAATCAACAAACGAGGAGACGAGCCACCTGATGGTAATTGGTCACCGTCTCCCATGGACATTAGTAACACTATAGGTACCACTGATGCGTTGTCGGTCAACGAAAAAGTATGGGTTTCAAGCCTCCAGCCGAAACACGACGAGCCGCTTGGCGGCCGACTCAAACAAGAAGGTGGTAGCTAGTCAGGCAGGCTTCACGGAAAGACAGTCACACCAGCAATAACAATGATGTCTTAATAATAATAATGATAACATACCACCTACCACCTACCACCAACCTACCACCTAACCTACCACCAAGCAGGCTGGCTTCTGTCGCTTCTTACGACATCCTATTGTGCATGCATGGGATTGGGTCGAGTACCTGTTAGGGTGCACCCTTTAAGATAATATAGGAACAGTCTAGAATGTGGTGAACTTCCGCAGATGATAACGGATAAAAAACATCGAAGTCCCGCCGGCCGGCTTCTTCAGGCGCAAGATTGTCGTTCCAAATCATATCCCTGAAGAAAGGATAATAAGAATCACATCAAACAAGGCAAGGTGAGTGGGCTGTTTATTAACTGCACCGTGGTCAGAGTAGAATTCTTGCTCAATATTTAAACTATATACAAATAGTCAGCCATTATGTATAGGTCTGATTAATATAAAATATCCGTACGCAAGTACACAGTGCCGATGCTATTTACACGCATTGGCCACTACAGTACGCATAATCAGTTTCCCATTCTAGCGGAACATTAAGAATGCAGCTTTCGTCAATTTGTCACATTTGTTTGTTTTTATTATCACAATATAAATGACAGTTGAAATTTAAAAGCCTACATATTATTATTAAGGTTATGTACATAATTGCATTTTTTTTACTTGACCTGGTTAATCAGTTTTGGGGCTCGTGGATTGACGTTAAATGCTAATAATTAATTTATTCTTTTTAACTGGGACTAAAAATAGACTAAAATATAATAAAACACTTGTATTTCCTCGCTGTATAGCAATGCAAATACGATGATCAACTTTGCCTCTAGCTCTTGAGTCGAATGTATCTTTCAGTTTGTTTGATATTTTACTGAAACGATAATGAGCGTCGGATCTCCACATGCCAAGAGTCTCGACTCCGAAAACTTTGAAATAATATCTAAAAGCGAGACTCGCAAACTTTAAAATAAATGAAAGTTCATTGTTTTGAAATACTCAATGTCTAGTAAATGTATGATTTTTTCATTTCATGTATAGCCACGCCAATCAGTCATTTATTGGATTTTCAGTGTACGTCCGTAGATTTTATAAAGAATATGCAAGTACAGTTTATATATGCATTCAAAAGTGAAACTTATAAAATGTTTATTCCGAAATGTACAACGCCATCTACGTGCACAATATCACAACATTCAACATTGGAAATTATTTTGAGATGGCGCTCCTCAACTTCGAACGAACTGATATTTATACAGTATGAAAATCTACAGTGGCCATGTATGGAACTAACATAAAGTTGGTGAAATATATCAAAAATTAGTATCACTGATAGATAAGTATTAAAATAGACAGATCATAATGAAATAAAACCCTTAGTAAAACAGATAAAGGATAGTCAACATATTATTATTATTAGGGTACATTGCATATGTAAGGGAAGGGAATTTGTAACGTAGGCTGCTGTCAAAGTAGAAGATTTATTGCAAAAGGAAGTTGAATGGTTACGAATAATACAAACGTTCTGAAGGCGCTCAAATATAATATAATTGTTCGTCACTTATAATGAGATATCAATCATAGAAACGAGAAAAAACTGGTCAAGGTATATTTTCTCTGATAAGTGAATAACCCCGAATATTTTTTTAGTTATTTCTGTAAACTGAGGTAACCGGTAAAGACGTCGGACCATTAAAATGCCAATATCCTCAACAACGTTATTTACAAGAATAACAACTTATCAAAGTCTTCAGATGGTAGTGAAGAATTTATAATTTTATATAAGATTTCTACTTTTTTAGGTCATTTGCCGAAAAATGAACAGACGGACATAAAATGGTAAGTTGTCACAGCAACTGATGGACGTCCGTAACACTAAAGGCATCAGTAACGCGGTACCGATCAAGTTGCGAATACTTATTAACTAATCATTCATTTACTACTTTAACTTATAACAATAGGATTTGCATGCAAACCGCCCTTGCTTCGTTTCAGAAAAACTACGCCTTACGCTTAGAAATAGCACTTGAATTGCTTTAAGACGGGATTTTTCTCGTTCTATGAATTGCAATATATTAATTGATAATTTTTTATTTATGGATGGATTACAATGAAACGAACTTTAAATATTAAGTGATGATTACTGCAATGCATTAGTGAAAACCATAACGAAATCGATTAAGCTGTTTTTGATAGTAACGCGTACAAACGCAAAGACAAACAGATAAATAGATTTATCTATAACAATATCGATAATTCTAATAACTGTTTTGGGTTCTAATAATAGTTTTTCTCATATATCCTTCATGCATAGAAAGCGCTCAATTAAAATTTTTATTATATGTAAAGATAGATTAAAGTTCAAAATACCAGTACGATGATGATACTTGTGTATGGCCTCAATAGCATTAGAAAATTTATGTACCTGTGCTGATTCATTGGGTTTTAAAAATTGTGCATTGAAGTGCTAGAATGGTGTAAGATACATGAGTTAAATGAAAGTCACAAAAAGGGGCAATTGCATGACTATAGTTTAATTTTTTTCTCCGTGCAGTTTGGGTCATAATATTTAAGCCGGCTAAGGCGGTGAGCATGTTGCGCTGGCGCAACGCCATTATCGATAAAAACAAATGAGTCATCGAAGGTAGGTGCACGGCGGCCGTGCACTTTTAAAATTGCAGACGTTGAAGTGTTACTGTATGAAGCAATTTCGAACGTTTCGCAAAAGAACTGGGAAGATTGTGTGAAGCATGCAGCAAAACTCCAAGATAAAGACTTGAAGAAACCTCATCTGGCAGAAGAATTTGTAATTCATGTGGATAACGATGACTCTGATGTAGAATTTTAATGTAAATACTTTTAGATTTAATTTTAGATATAAGTTATTATCATTATTATTTTTTGCTGTTCAATTTAAACTTAGATATAAGTATTTATATATATTTTTAA
>PDGT01000007.1:19718-34061 GCA_003671415.1 Megathymus violae | reverse complement strand
ATATGTTTCTCAGTAATTCTAAACCTACTGGACCGAATTTCATGAAATGTAGTATGGTGGAATCTTATCATCAGGGTCGTAATCAAAAATACTTTTTACAATGAAATAATCTTTTACGGTGCTGGTACACTGCTGCGATAAAGTTTTAAACACTTATTGAATTTTTGGTCTTCTTATTTTCAGAACATCATCGGATTCTCAGCATATTTAAAAGAGATTAACACTGAGCAATTCCTTATAGACAAAAAAAAATAATTACAAAAGGTCCATAAATGACGGCATAATGATATATAAAAATATATAGACGAACATCCTTATTAAAAAAAAACCTGATACAGTGGTTTGTGCGAAGGTAAATAATGGATTTTGTGTATTTTTAAAGAGTAAAAAAGCCTACAAATCTCAAATTCGGAATTAACAACAATGACAACAAAAACTCTTTTGTACGACAGTTAATAACATAATAAATAGGCTGCAATAGTGTTACAGTAGGCGGCCTAGTATATTAACTTTATGAGGCGGCCTTATTTAGTCTTACTGGGGAGTAGTCCTGTAAAAAATGCATGAAAGAGATGCGAAAATCTGTGTGATGACAAAGAATCGATTCACTAACTTATTCACTGGTCACTTCCATAAATATAATAAAATATATTGAAGTCGAATCTGTATATAAAATATATTTTTTTAATACAATCATATCTGCAGATGACTATATGTACATGTTCAGTTTTACTGTTTCAACTGAGTTAAGTGAAATTAATATTTAAATATTAACACAGTTGGAGGTAACAGCTCAATTAGTCAAAAGTTAGGCAGATGCCGCCTTAGATTCACATAATTGAACTTATTATTACTATAAAACAAAATTAAATAACTATTATATAACAACTATAACCTACCTACGAATTAAACAATACACTGCAATTCAGTTTCAGATTTATTTTAGAACACTTTTGTCGCCAATGCAACAAATATAATAACATAATATCGACGCTGGAAAGCGTAGTTGCTGTAATCCAAGAACATACAACTTTACACCAGAGCCAAAAATCTTATTAAATTTTAGAAAAAAATTATAACTTTATATTTATTTCACCTAGAAACGTCATTTTATTACTAATTTGTAATATTTTTTTGCAAAGCGTATATGCTGTAAACATTATATTTAATACGTCGTAATTACTCTTAAAAGTTTTAATCCAGTAAGTTTATGTTTTTTACTCAAACAGAATGCTGTTATTTGTGTAATAAACAAAATGGGTGTAACAATTAAAAGGCGTTATTAGGGATCGAAAAAAAAATTTAACACTTCAATTATGTATCATTTTTATTTTTCTTTCATAGACCTTTCTTTGTTTGTAATTAACAATTTTTTCATTTACTGTAAAATATTTATTTTCTTTAAATTTCAAAGTATAATTTAAAAAAACCTAAATAATATTTTTTTTCATAATACCCCAATAAAATCTCCTTAAAAACTTATTATTAAGGGGGATAGATAAAGATAGGATAGATAAAGAGGGGACATTAAATATCCTTGACAAATATATGAAAATCGGTTCAGCTGCTTTTCTTCAGCAATCGAGTTATTCCATTGAACCGGAAATAATTAAAAAATCTGTTTGATTTTGCGGTACGTTGGGCATATCATCAAGCTAAACAAAATGGCTTTTGGTCTAATCGTGCACGTCGTTTGATGTGGTTTCCATTGTGCATATTATATTAAAGGATACACCTTTTATCAAATTTTTGCAAAATATACGACCTATTTCCTAGATGCCTACTGCTCAACAAAGACCTTTCTAACAATCGCATTAATGTAGGTATATATGGATAGGTATAAATTAATTCATCCCTTTTTCTGACGTCTCCGTCGGTGGCAAAGCTCACTCTTGGTTTAACGCCAAATGTGTTCAGGCCGAGAGGCGTACATACTAAACGTTTTTATCTTGGGTTAATGCTCGAGACCTCAAAGCCCCAAAAGCTCAAAGTTTGAAGAAGCAAACCTTTAACTTCATCGCCAAGTCCTACAAAAACGCACTACAGAAGCTGAATCTTTACCGTATCCAACACATCGGCGCAAAACTCTTTGACCAACCATCTGGCAGTAGAGCTTTTTGTTCTCTTTCCAAAGCGTTTGAGACTAACTTCTGTCGGCTCACACTGCCTCCATTGGTAAAACCAGATGGCTCAATACAGCTAAAAAGAAGATGGATTTGTTCGCGTCTCTGCCGACAATTCGCGTCTAGATGCTAGCAATAGCATACCACCACAAATAACTTACCTACCTATGCCCGAGATCCGCATAATGAACAAAGAGGTTCTCAAAACCTTGTGGTGTCTAGACGTGAAAAAGTCCAGTAATCCCGATGGAATTCCAGCGATTGTACTAAAGGCGAGTGTTCCCGAGTTGTCTCAGTGTGCGCAGGATTTGTTCGAAATAATTCCCCCATCGCCGTTTCTCGATCGAACAACTCGACGTACGACGGGTATTTATCCGTACGTAATGAACGTACCACCTGTACGGACGGCGCGGTTAGCGTCGTCATTCATTGTGCGCACTGCAAAGGACTGGAATAACTAGCCCGCGTCGGTGTTCCCGCCTTCTTACAATGTGAAAGTCTTCAAGAGGAGAGTGAATAGGCTTTTATAAGTTAATGCGTTCAACATCATAGACTTCATCACCACTTACCATCAGGTGGGGTTGTTGTCAAGTTTTAATTTCTCTTCCCTGTAAAAAAAAGTTGAACTAATCGGGTAAGTTAAGTATATAATTATATATATAATGAGTTAAGGACTAGCGAAAAATCAGACGGGCGACCTGGTATTAAGCAGTCACCGTCACCTATGGACATGTACAACCCGCGAGGGGTCTCCCCAATGCATTGCCGACCGTAAAAGGAGAGATCTTTTTACACTTCTTTTGAAGAACCCCATGTCAGCACTCCGGGAAGATCTCCGAAAGCAGCTCATTCCACAGCTTACACGCGGTAGGAAAGATCGCGAAAATCGGACTGTTGAAGATGGCCATGGGTCCAGATGATATGGATGTGTGTTCAATCTTCGACGCATAATGCAAATATGTTACAGCAATTACGCTTTTCAGCGTCGATATTTTATATCCACTGGGCCATTTCAGATCAATATTAAGTCCGTTATTGGCCCGTATCAGTCTGGTATCGAGTCTGAGATAGATTATATTGCTGTTTTAAATTCTCATTGAAAATACGGAATCCTAATAACTATGAAAGTACATTTAAATTATTTCTGAGAAATTTTCTTTAATAGTAGCATTGTAGCTAACTAAAATTTGGCATGTGCAAAATCTACGCCTGAAATGAAATACATTAAGCAAATACCTCCAAAATGACTAAGTATAGATTGAATATAATTCCTAGGATTTTAAATTCGCACAGTTGATATTGGTAGCAGTAGATCTTCATACATAGTACAAAGTAGATACTTACATATACATAATAGATCTTCAGTTCTGGATACTAGTGCCTAATACAGCAATTCTAGTAAAGGTAATCATTAAAATAACTATGGTAGATTCATAATAAGATTATCTACTTAGTTACCATGACGTCGTCACGGGGAGGAACAAACAGCCAGTTCAAATGTTCAATAATAATCTTTTGTAGGTGTGCGTGCGGGTTACTCTTAATAGACTTTGATTTAAAATAACTATATGTGGATAGTATTGCTCCAAGGCTGTTCATATTCAGATTTAATGTCCTCGCTGTATGGTGGTGGTGGTGGAGAGCTGCTGTCGTGTACCTATACAACATACATAATTTATAAATTGAAGTTTGGTAAAATTACTTATTTTTAGTTGAACAATTAGGCAATAATATTTGTTGCTAATATTAATAAGTCGATGAATAAACGTCAATCAAGATGTCAATAAAGATTTATAATTTGATTGTATGTAATATTAATCAGATAAATATGAATGCAGAATTGATTATGGTCATGATAAGTGTTGATGTCAAACTTACAAATCCGGCATTTAGGTAAACACTGGAGCTAACAGGTGGAGTAGCTGTATATCTACAACAAAAAATGCTTTTATCATCTCTGGTAGTGAATCGTTGAGCTTTGAAATTTCTTCTATTGCCAGTATGGAAAACAACTTTTCATTTCGTTTTTTAAGTGACCGATCTTTTTTTTCATGTTTATAGCAGATAAACGAGCAGACGAGCCACCTGATGGTAAGTGGTCACCGTCGCCAATGGACATCAGCAAGACCAAAGGTATCACTGATGCGTTGTCGGCCAGGAAATGAGAAGAAGGTTAGAAAGCAAGTACTGGCTCTCAAGCCCCCAGCCGGAACACGACGAATCGTTTGGCGGCTGACTCAAGCAGGAGGATGGTAGCTAGCCAGGCAGGCTTCAGGGAAAGATAATAATACCAGTAAAAATATTAATGACTTAATAATAATAATGATAATTGTTTTATTTATCATTATTAGCTTCATAATTCGTTTGTTATCGCAACTTGTTTTCATGTATTGATTATTATCCATGTATTTAGTGTTTGTATTTCCATCTTGAGAATAGAATAGAATTATGTTATACACCAATGGTCAGTTCATTTAGTATTATTTTATAACCTATAGTCGATATGAGCAGTGTTTATGTATGTAATATTTATATAATACATAATATAAATAATCTCTCGTTATTTTGTTATTATTCCTGTGCCAAACCGAAATAACTCGTATTTAAATACATCGTAGGACAAATTTTGCCGGACCAGCTATAAGATTACGTTTTTTTACAAGTAAATTAGTATTGTGTGTTTTTCTAGCGTGAAGATAAATAATTATTTGCTATCAATATAATAATAATAATAATAATAATGAAACGAATGTTAGAAAGAAAGAAAAGTTACCTTGGTGGGGCATCTCTTAATCTCTCACTAACGTATAATTGAAGACTTCCTATTGAGAGTCGAGCTTCATTATTTGATATCTGTCCAACTGGGCTGAAAAGATAAAAAAGGAAACATTACATAAAATTAGGTAAGTAATACTACTTATACTAGTGTTTGCTTAGTGGTCTAAATTCGATCATAGCCATTAAATAACATTTCTAATTTTTTTGATTGATGACACTAATACATGTTATGAAAAGTTATTAAACAAAAAAAAAAATGTTATCAGTTGACAAACAGGAGAAAATCGTAGTGCATTGTTATATCTTTGCCTGTTTACATATAGATTTTTAAAGTAAAAAGTTACTCCAACTCTGGGGTACATGACAAACGAGTTTTAATGTCAGAACCCACACACATATAAGTGAGGAATTATAAATCAAGTGCTATATTAATATACAAATTTATGCTTGTTTTACCTAACCCACAATAACGCGGCTAGATACGACGTTACGTCAACGTAACAAAATAACGACGGGTATCAATATGGAAAAGCAGCGTCGCAGTGAATCGAATTAGCTATTAGTCATTTTCGTCTGTGATGTGATCTCATACATCATATTATCGTCTTGTAGTAAAACGGTTATCATAGACACAACACAACAACCCAGGTGGGAGACTCGTAGTCTTGTCTTAATTTTTCGATTATTGGAAAATATTCTTATATAAACAATCGTAGTTGCAACTGTTGATCTTGTAATTTCTGAACGACTACACCAAATAAGATTATATTTACACGATACATTCTAGTTTGTCGAGTAGACGTTTCAATCGGCGATGTAGTGAAGATATCACTCAATTCTTTATTTATGTTGTAAACCGAAATTGTTCATATTTAAATTGATTTCAGGATAACGTCTGACGGGTCAGCTAGTTGAATAGTAAAATTGTGAAACGATCATCCATATAAAATTTGGCTATCTATTGTAGTTATAATTTTATAAAGTCTGTCCTTAATTTTAATCGCAGTTGGTAAATAAGGGCAAGGATTTTGTTTATCTGCTAATAAATTTTATAATCAGATTTAGTTTGGAGGTCAACACTCTACTTTGAAAATACTTTGATATACATAGCTAGCTACCTAGCTAAACATGCACACTTGTATTAATTTATAGTTTATGTGACATAATAGAGATAGGTCTTTACATATATATAAACAATAAAAAAAGTTAAATTTCATTTTTTATAAGTAATCTAAAACATTTAAAACGTTAAATAATTTATTTGTTCTATTTCTTATAAACTGATAGAAACAAGTGGGAATACCAGATTATCTGTATGAAATTATTATATTGGCATTAAATTTACACATACATAATTTATACGCACATACACATTCATACATTTTATATATACCTTAAAGCGGTGGCAGCACACAATTTGTACAGTAGTATAAAGGTTGCAATTATTCCCAAAATGAGCGACGCAGCCATAATTATCTGTGTCCCAGAAACTAGCAAGATCTGATCCATTGAGTCCCTGAAAAGAGTATTAAGTAGGCTCTTAGAAGTTTTAACAAGTTACCTAGGAAAGGTTTTTAATGGAGGTAATTTATTTCGTTAATCGATCAATGTCACTTACCTATCTGTCGTGTAAAAACACAGGTATGGTAAATAGAATAGAATAAATGATTGATTGTTGACAATTTACACTTTACCTCATGTTATAATATAAATAATAGTGATATATGAGACGTGTTTCAAACGATATAGATAGATGGATTTTATTTATACAATTCTATTATCTTGTTATTGAAGTAGAATGTCTTTAAGTAAAGGTAATTTTCTCGTATATCAATAATATTTCCCACAAAAAAGATTGTAATCAGTTCGGAACCTTCGCGGTCGCATTCGTATGCAGCCCACTATTAACATGTCATTTTATACCTAACATTTACTTATTAATTTAGCAACTTTAATAAATAACAAATAATATAACATCCTCGTATTTATTAATTTACTAGAGCATTTTAGGGATTCTATTTACACTTGCTTCAACGAAATCATGTGTGCACTAGTAACGTTTAATCATACTATATGGAGTTACTCCGTTATCGAACTTAATGTTCCACTTTTGTAAGTACTTTACACAGCACACATCAATAATGCGCATAATGAGGATTACAACTGATTTCTTTGAACATCCCCGAAATATATTTTCGAGTGCAGTTTACGCTGTAAGTGCCAGCGATAAGTTACCACTACATAGACATATACGGTACTCTAATACCGTACTGTATTGGTTAATTTCTGTTTGAGAATTATGTTGAATATGTATTCGAACTCGTTTGCTTCTTCTGCCTTGTCACTGAAAATAGTTTCCTTGTAGTGGATGCGGTAGTAGCGGCAGTAAAAATCATCATTGTAAATACGAGACATGAGACTGGATGTCAGTCAAATTTTCGGAGTCCAGTTTCTTGGCACATGGGTCCAACTGTTCATTATGTTTTAAGAATAAACAACAATTGATGGATAAGGCAGTCCAAGTTTAAAGTCCAAAGTTCAGTTTATGTTCTTAGCGTATAAGTATTGGAATACGATAGAAAACTGCCGCTTTCATTTTGAAAACTGCTTGTATACATGTTTTTTTTTATATATTTTAAAGTAGACAATTATAATTTTTATTTGTGTGGAAAATTCGTTTACTTGTATTTATTTCAAAGTTACAATGAATAGAGGAACAGTTTCTATTTAGTTGGCGTGAATAAATTTGGATACAAAGTCATAGCAATGGGTTTCCATCCATTGCTCGGGAAATTCGCATTAGAGTGACGTATGCCATGCCAACCGTGGTGTTGTATTTCCGCGTGCGGTAGCAACAGTGTAACATTTTAGCGTTTAGATTGATTTATTTACAAACGTCACAGCAAAATACTAGTTAGGGTGAAACTATAGGTTTAAACTGCACACACTTTCACGAGAGGTGATACGATCCTTCTCTGGTATTAGGTATAAACTTAAATTGTATTTGGAAGTGCTTTTAAGTATTAATGAAAAACCATTATATGGTATTTATCTCAGTAATATAATGTAAAAGAGATGAAGGTGACCGCAAAAAAGATGTATAGGTGTATGAAAGATGATTTAGATATATATATCTAACACCGTGCGCTTTACCTCGAGAACCGAACGGAACCTAACCTAACCTAAATTCTAATTATCACAAAGGCATTTAGTAAAAACTAGTTCTAACTAGGGAAAACGCGTTCTACTTAAAAATTGGTTTTAACTGTAACACACACACATATATATATATATCTACTAAGATGAATAATTGTTCAACCCGAACGAAAATGCGGCGAGCCGCTAAGAGGAATATAAATTTGTACGAACCTACAGATCCACTTTCCATTGGCGTCGTGGCAGGATTGACACACACCCTGCCAACAAGCCAGTGATGAATTTCCCATCGGGTTGCAGCATATGCCAAAACATCTTTCTCCAAAACCTGTAGTTTACAATAACAATTGTATAATTTAGAAGTGAAGGGTGCTCATAATTCATTTGTAATTGTGAGTCGGGTGTGAACTAGAAATCATTCAATTTCAACGAACCAGCTCTGCATTGATAACGTTTAATATAATAGTGCGTCAATATATTATTGTTGAATTATTTCATACTTTGCCTGTGTATTTTCATCAGCACAGATAATCACTGTGTACAATTACGCTTAAGCACTTAACTACGAGTGTGTAACATACATACGAGTGTGTATACATATACATATATATGTATTTGTACCTGGACATCTCACACAGCGAGTCTGATAGTAGTTAGGTATGTATCCTTCTGCGCAGTAACAATTCCCATTGATACATTCATAGCCTTCACCCTTACAGTAGATTGCCGTACATTCATCTAAAAATTACAAATGTATACTTGAATATAATTTAGTTACTCATGTTTTTTTAAGTTAGTGGCCGACAAACAAGCAAAAGAGTGATTGGTAACGACCAAAGCTATCACCGACGAAAAGATGGCACGTCTCAGTTTTCGGGATAATTTTTAACCTATCGCCTCTGCTGATGCACATTTCTCGACAACGATTGAGATTATGCCGCGCGATATTTAACGCTACACGTTGCTTTGATTACCATACAGTTTAATCTCTATTGTACTAATGTGTGTCTTTCGAGATTTTGACCTGTTCAACCATCTACTATTTTTCTCCTAGAATGAACCATGAAATGTTTTTACGTGTTTCGGTTGTAGTGTCCGACGGCTAGTCATAAGCGGGTCAGTCACTTCCATTTCGCGCCAGCGGATCTGTGGTAGGGCAGCCTTAACTGTGGCGGAACGTCCTAGAATGGCAATGAGCACTGTCGGCTGGCTCAAATAGAATCAACAAAATAAAAGATTCTTTTATACATTTAATGCAACTGTAGAAATTAGGTAAAACGTAATTAGAAACGATTAAGTAATTATAAGACATACTGTGCATATTATAATTCACAGACCAATATTACTGCTAATTTTGTGGTGAGACTATTGTATTAACTGCATTATACTTACCTACAATAAATGATAATTAAATAGTAACAATGAACGTAATAATTTTATTACAGTTAAAAATATTATGTTCACTAAAGCATCTATGGTGAAAGAACCATACTTCAGTAATCATAACGATATCACCGCGGAAGTTGATCTTGTAACATATAGCAAGCTAGTTCTGAAGCGATAATTGCGTTTGTAAAAGCATTTATGAAGATAAAAGTAGACAAACGGTACTTTCATATAAGTATATCTCTTTGTTAATAATAAATATTAGAATGTAGGCAAGGTTGGGGAGGATGAAAAGTGTTAATCTTCCAACGGTTCCTAAACATGATGTGGAGGCTGCTGATTCTACCGGTTTCCTACACACTATCTCTTTCCGATATCTGATATCGATGCACGTGCATCCCTTCCTAAGATATAATAATTTAATTCTGAGACAGAGTTGCAGTTCGAAATCAATTTGGTTATCTCTCTGAAGTCGCTGAAGTTAGCCACAGTTATATTGCAGACGATTTAGATGATATTATTTGATACTGAGAGCCAATTATAATAGTTGAAAATAATTAATAGAAAATATTTGGAAAGGTAAAACGACATAATTCAAGAATTAAATAAAAAATATTTTATAATGCACTACAAATTTAAATACATAATTAATATAAGTATTGTGAAAGTAAAAGTTTCTTATCTTTTTACGGGGACGAAGGCGAAGGGACATCATAAAAATAATCCTAGTTATTAAGTTATTAAAAATGTTTAATTATCGTGCTTGTATGATAGGAATTATTTTAGATAATATAATTTAGAGCAAACATAGACAGGTATTAAGATTGATCAGCGATAATGAAAATTGGTTAATAAATAAACTTAATTAATAATACATATATATGTAAAACAGATTTTTCTCTTAGTTGGGCCGAGTCGTGGTGTATTGGTGCACGGATGTTTATAAAATACCTACACAAAATTTAATAATACTGCAGATTATTCCAATCCTTCGTGGTACGCATATTAGAAGACGAAGAAAAATAAACAATATATTTAAAAATATTCACCCCTAAGGGTTCAAATAACATGTAAAAGTTAAAGTAAAAATCCTTATTTCGTGTTGAGATAGTTAAATTTTGAAGCAAACACTTTTTAAGAAAAATATCAGTAGACGTGTTAAAATATTTCTCAAAAATTATACTATGGAAAGGTGACAATGGGCAATTGCAATCAATTCCTTAAATATGGTTAAGATGCATTTGACTGAATTACAGGTGATGCTCTTCAATTTACGTCCATCGACGTGGGAAAGTAGCTATAGTAATTAGTTGTATTATAAAAAAGGTAAGAAATCTAGATTGTGTTTCAATATTCCACAATTCCTATGCATTATTATATTACTAAAAATGTGTTTTTTTCTTGTTATGTAAAACTATTCGTCCAAATTAAATGATTTAACAACATCTAATTGCAATTGCTTAAGGTAGGAGCTTTGAATTTGTATATAGGTATTTATTTATAATTAAGATATCTACTAGGGAAGAATTTTCTGAAATTCCACCCCTAAATGATTAAAATAGGAGATTTAAGTTTGTGTCAAGATTCGTAACTTATACAGTTAATTTTATGAAATTTGGACTTTATCCTCAGTTGCTTAACACAAATTCAGTATTAGAATTAAATATTAAGTAATTTAGTAGTACAATTAGTAGAATGAATTTGGGCTTTTTTCTACAATTGTACCCAAAGATCATCTGGTAGAGACCGTTGTGTTAGCGATAAGACCGCCTTTTGTGTAAATTCAACTGTCTTTTAATTTATAATTTCCTGTGTGTGCACAATAAAGAATATTTGTATTTTTTTGCAGTCTGCAATAACCGTTTAACTATTTTTCGATGTTCATCTCATCAGATCAAAAAACTTACATCTCCTAAATTTGTACGAAAGTAGAATTTTTTTTAAGAGCAGGTCATGGTGTACACAATCCTAATGCTGTACGAATACCTATATCTGGCAACGAAGATATTATTGTCGCTAATAGGGTCGATGTTAGCTGATGTCCTCATGCTCCTCAGAAGTTATTTATCTTAATTAAGGCATTGTTAAGATTATTTCCTAAATGGTACGTCCATACACGATTTCGAAGCCACACCATAATACCGGAACTGTGTCACTAGTGTACATTGGTTGTAATGTCTCTCCGCCAGACACTACCTCTTTTGTAAGACTTTTCTTATGTATTGTTCTTTCGTGTGATAAAAAACAAACAGTCTATTTGTTGATATATAATCATCGTTTTACATGGATATTTAAATTACCAATTCGTCACCGGACTACCACAGGTCCTTTTAACCTGTTTATGATACAATAATATAATAATATAATCTATACTCTAATGTTTATTTATATAGTTACCAAATAATTCAAAATGAAAGGTGATGTGCAGATGACATAATTACGTATTTTCAGTAAGCAACCAAAGAATCAGAATGATAATCACCTTATTATCTCTGGTAATTAAACTGTATATCTATAAAGTAACGCATATATTTTAGTTATGGCTAAAATTTGGAAGAATACGTAAGTTACCATTATTTTCGTTTCCTTGGTAGGCACAAGTTAACACTATAAAACACCAGAAAACAATCCAGTATGACATTTTACACGTACGACACGATTTTACTACATAATTATTTGGAAACTTGCAAAAGAGTAGTATTAAAGCGTTTCGTGTAGCAATGTAACAATAACAGGTTTTGTACTAGCGTCATATTGATATGTGAAAATGGTGCGTTGATACCTTATCAGAGATCTCGCGATAGGTAGTTATCGTATTACAACGTCAAGTGACTGTATACTGTCGACATATCGAATAAATAAACAAATTTGAACCAACCTTGGTGATGAATAAACATTATGTGAATATTTATTACAGTCTCATGTAAGAGAAAAAATACTTGCAAAAATGTAACTATCGCTTTTATTCGCTGTTGTGTAACCTATATATAAAATATAATTTTGTCCGTATTGGAGCGGCTTAGAATACTCCCAATCCCATGCTGGTAGAACAGGGTGTCGTAAGAGGCGACAGTTACCAGTCTGCTTGGTGGTAGGCCTTCGCGTTAAGGATTATATAATCAGTATTATTATTAAGTCATTAATATTATTATTGATATTATTATCTTTCCGGGAAGTCAGCCTGGTTATCTACCACCCTCCTGCTTGAGTCAGCTGCCAGACGACTCGTCGTACTGGGGCTTTAGAGCCAGTACTTTCTTGCTTGATTCCGTTCTATTTCCTGGCCGACAGCGCATCAGTGATAACTTTGGTCTTTCTTATGTCAATGGACGACGGTGGCCACTTACCGTCAGGTGGATCGTCTGCTCGTTTGTCAGCTATTGACATAAAAATATCAAATTGATAATTATTAATATTGAGTAATAACATTAATACGGCCAACATGTAACTGTGTTGCTAGTATTATTTAATACCTATTTCAGTTTTTCTTTATTATTTTTTCGTTATTTACATAGTATTGGTAATATTAATTGGATTATAACAACATTAGATATTGAAAAATTGGTCCCTACAAATTTGTAATTCCGCTTTAAATGTAATCTCATAAAAACTTTTATGTCAACAAATGTTAAAGAAGCGGACGCGCCTGATGCTAGGTTGTTCACTGCCACCTATGGGACGGACGTCTTTAATAGCAGAAATAATGCGGGAAGCCGTTTTGTAATTGGGTTTCCATCTTTTGCTTTGTTAGAAGAAACTTGAATCACAAGAGAATTAGCAAGTAAACAAATTTAGCACTTTGTTCATCTAGATAAACAAAGGGCGGAGTAGTAGAAACAACAATAAATTATTGAAACCAACGTCTTAACATGATCTCCGATGAACGCAAGAGCTTTAGATATTTTGCCACTTGCAGTCTCCAGTCCAACTACCGAAAGCGGATAAAGTTACTTAAATCGACTGATCACTTAGCCAACGGGAAATGAGCGCCTTATATCAATGAACAAATCATAAAATATATTTATATGAGTAAACTCACTAAAATGTCAGAGAATAATGAAATGATGTAATTAATTATAATAGATTAAAATAGGTAAGAGATAAATCATTCGAGCGTTTGGGGAACAGGTGCGCTTGTGCTCAGAATTCCGTTCTAATTAATGCAGATTCAGTAGCTTTTGCATTCTGAGTTGTTACCACCGTGGCGCAGCTGGCCTTTCCTGCTTTTGTGCCATTTTACAATTTGATTTTGGCTAGACGTATTTAGCCTTATTGAGTTAAGACTAGAAATCGTAATACTTGTGCACTGCGAGATTTATTGACTCTGATTGATTATTTATGACTCGTGTTCTGGTTGTCATCCTTTTGTTTTTAGCAGATGTCATGTGCTGTGTATACCAACACAACGGCACTAAGTGACAAAGAAAAACGAAGATCATTGATAGCTATTGAATGTTAGCAATAGTAAACCTGTAGAAGTTTGGTATAATGTTGATCAATTATTATTCAGAATCTTAGTAACTGTCCACGCTAACAAGAGAAAATATGTATTAATATTCCTGCAAGATGTTCCTTTCAGTTCTATGTACTCTAGTACCACAGTATAGCTAATTTAATCGCATAATTATACATTTTTTTTTATGCCTTGGGCATGCAAACGAGCAGACGGGTCACCTGATGGTAAGTGTTCACCGCCGCCCATGGACACTAGCAACACCAGGGGCGTCACCAATGCGTTGCCGGCCACGAAAGAAATGATAGAATGAAGGATCCCATGTCATACCTTGGAGGAAACACCGATGCAGGAAGTTCGTTCCACAGTTTACACGTGCGTGGTAGAAAGCTACGTGAGAACCGAACTGTGGACGAATGCCAGGTATCCAGGTGGTATTGATGGAAC
>PDGT01000007.1:0-19584 GCA_003671415.1 Megathymus violae | reverse complement strand
TTGGATGGATTTGACCTGTCTCCTTTTTTAGGAATAGGGTGGACTAAAGCTACCTTCCATGAAGACGGCACGATGCCGGCAGAATAGGAGAGTTGAAATAAGCGCGTTAAAACCGGGTTTAACTCCGGAGCACACGTTGTCAGCACAATAGCAGGTACACCATCTGGCCCATTCGACTTGCTGATGTCGAGGGAAAAAAGAGCTTGACGCACAGCATTCTGCGGGAAATGCACGTCTGGCATCAGCTCACCACAATGCGGGATGATAGGCGGTGTGTTACCTCCGTCATCAACGCTCGAATTCGATGCAAAGAGTGTGCCCAGTATTTCGGCTTTCTCTTTTGCGGTGTGGGCCAGGGTATTATCTGCTCTGCGCAAAGGAGGAAGGGACGATGCACAGAAATTGCCTTGAATGGCTTTGGCCAGAGACCAAAACGCTCGGCTACCACACGGATAGCTCAGCAGTCTCTTGCCGGTTCTGTGTATGTGCCTAAACTTTGCCGTGGTGATTTGCTTCTTTGTGGACCACGAGGCAGCATTAAATTTCTTTTTCAGCTGACTCACAATGGTGCCTCCAAGCTCACGCGCCTCTACCCAATCCTGATAAGCATATCGTTTCAGGTTTATTGCTTTAAAGCAGTTTCTGTCAAACCAGGCCTGGGTTTTACCACCAACGGGAACCACAGATATTTTTCTATACCTACACACCGGTCTTCTGTTACAATACGAGTGGTACACGGCATATTCAGGCCAGATTTCACACACCTTTAATATTGTTATGGAGATCTCCGTTTTATAAAGAAATCAAAACACTATCAGGAATAATTAAACTTTTATCTGTAAATATTTCATAATTTCCATTGCAGTTTAAGATGAATTAACAATTAAAATTCTGGACGCACCTCTAATATTTCAAATACGCACGTAGCGTATTACAAATTAATTATCACTTGCCTCGGTGAAGGAAAACATCGTGAGGAAACCAGCACACCTGAGGGTTCTCCATAATGTTCTAAATGTGTCTGAAGTATGCCAACCCGCACTTGGCTAGCGTGGCGGACTATGGCCTTATCCCGTCTAATTGTAAGAGTAGATTCAAGCTCAGCACTGAGTAAAGTCGTTTCAATAATTTTGCGACAAATTGCGTTATTGCTCAATTACTTAACTCAAGGAAACATAGGTGGTTACTGTTGTCCGTATATCTATCGGCTAAGCGGATTACTCTGTTTTTTTGTTATCTTCGTAATTGACTGAATGAGGTTTCAATAAAATAAAATTTTTGGTAAATCCTCCGGAAAACTCGGGTATTCGGACGGTGTTTTTGTATGAAAATCTCAAGAAATGTAAATTTTCTAAGAATACTTCTCACCGAGTCAGTGGTATACATATACTAATGTAATGTATATGATATACATATTATATGTATATATATATATATATGTATAACCGTAGTGACTCATCCCGGCATCGCATCACATATATATAGGGTATTCAGAAAGTAACTATGCCGTGTCATGTAGTGGTGTGCTAAGTAATGACTGATATGATTGTTAATTATTATATTTAAATCACATTTGACCAGGTATTTGCTATAGTTGATAGTATCAGGCGTTATTTGCGTATTTGCATTTATTTGCATTTTTAGGATAATTACTTCTAGCATCTCTTATAACTTCCATGACTTTAACATGGCAAGTTATGAACTGCATACTTACTTATTGAACACTCGTTATATATGATATATCACATGAGATCATGGTTGATGCTACTGATAGACGGATATAATCCTCTATCGCAAAATGTTCATTATCCTGTTCCCTGTTGGTATATTGCTGTGTATTATCTTCGTCCAAAGTCATGAGATACGCTCGTAAAAGATAATCTCCCTTCGCCTAACTTTGGCCAGTTGTTGTAACCATAGCGATTAAGATGTCACTTGGTAATAGATAACATAGGTTGATCGCAGAGAAATCTTTTAGCTTCCGTATTCGAAAACTGAGCGGTCCGCGGGCGGACTAGCCCTTTATTTAAACTGTTTATCGGGTTTTCCAGAACTCTCTACACTTTTCTCGTCAATTCAACATTCCTTAAAAAATAATAGGATAATCGATGACGCAGTCGATAAAAATCCGCGTATGCGATATTGTTCTGGTTTTTATTTTTTTCTGTGGAACTTTGGTGGACTTTCGTAGTATATTAGTACTGTGATGAGTCTCCACAAAGAACACTAAAAAAATAAAACTGTCAAAGAATAAAAAGGGATACATATCAAATTTACTAAATACTTGATAAATATGGATAACAATTTTTTTTTTATATTTTATTTTTTAATAAAAAAATATAGGTTTTCTTTATAACACTGTACTTAGATACTGTACTATACTTAGATAATATACTATAGATACTGTACTTAGTACATAGATCAAAATTCGCTTCTTGATATTCGTCGGTGGTGATATAGGTAGGTTATTATCATTATGCAAACGAGCTTTAATCCAGCGTTATAAAGCCCTTCTAGTCAAATGTCATTGTACACGAAACTGTCTAAGAGATATTCTGTACTCCGTCCCCAATCACTTCAGAGAGGCAAAAAAAATTAGATTTTCTCTCATTTGGCCAGAAACGTGACTAGAAATTTAAAGTGATGTAGGTTTTGCTTCGAGATATCGAAGAACTTTTTGAGTTGCCTGCGTGTCGAATTGCTACCGAAATTATGCGTAACGTGACTATTATTACAGGATTTGATTATTGAAATTGTATCATAGTCTTTTTATTTTGTATATTTCGGTATTATACATTTGCTATATCGCATGTGATTAGTAAATAATATGTAGTTATAAAATATTAAAATTCTGCGTTTAACAGTGTCAGATAGTTAAGGGTACTTCAATTTTGCAACTATAATGCAATCTTGTTGATTAATTGATTAAATCGTACCTATTATTATATTAGCCTTTTCGTACTGTCGTCAACCTTGAATCGTCATGGATGACCGATTGTAATTAAAGAAATCTGCAGTAGTATCCCAAAACGATATTAAAACGGTATTGGATAATCTCCTAGCTATGTTGGTAGTGACCCTGCCTACAAAGCTAGGGGACCCGGGTCGATTCCCGATCGGGGTATACCTTTAGTGACAAATAAATGATTGTTCTCGGTTCATATATGTCAGTGATGTCATGTATTTACCTACATACAACGCAGAGATGCCTAGGGGGTGTGAGCATGGGAAAGTTTATTATTATAATCCAGTGCGAATCGTATAAGGGTTAATTATGTTAAATCAAGTGTCGGGAGTTACTGTGCCATCCAAAAGATAGCGATTTTATTTAATGATAGCAACTGACACGCATAGACTAAAGTGCCCTCCGTAGCATAGAAGCACTTAAGAAAATTTGCTGTCGATTGACACGATCGTGGGATTATGAGTGCTTCATGTTTTTAATACATTTCATATATGCCACAACTAGAATTGCTCAGAGCCGGCGCTTTAGTACTGGTAATAAGTGATTGAAAATGCTTGAAAGTTTTTTTATTAACATAAGTGTCAGAACATGTAATAAAGTAGCTAGGTATAAGGCCTCGTATACCCTCATCACTCAATTTAATCGGAAAGGTCCACGAGCAAGTTCAATATACAGCTATACCTCTTCCATCACTTTACATTAATATGTTAGATTATGAGGTGCCTCATTTATCAAGGCATGCTAAAAATAAAAATCAACGTACTCTCGAAAATGTAAGAATATCAAATATTTTATCAATTAAGTACTTTACCATTAAGAGATTAATATATTTTCGGGGCGTAATTTTTTTAGTGTTACACGGTTATTTGTAGAATAAATGTTAGTTTAACTAAGCAGGCTTATTTGGAAGAGTGTTTTTATTAGGGGTTATTATCGGATATCCAAAAAGAAATAAAATGTATACTCAGAGAGTGGAAAAACATCTTCTTCAGAATATTAGACTTATAAATTGTATTTTGATGTCATTAACTTGAAGCAAAAATAGTTAAACCGGTTTTCAGTAAATGTTCACTAACCGCGCTCGTGGTGTACCGGGTTCTGTATATCCCAGTTTTGTCTCCACAGTAACCTATGATCACTTCCCTCTAGACACAATTGTAAATTATGTTTTCGCCGGTCGTGTTCGTGTTGAAATACGAAATGTGTAGTGTCGGCGAGTCAGTAAGAAGCGGGCCCTCCATTGAGGCTCTTCAGCTCGTTTGCCAGATATTAACATAAAAATATTGGTAAAGAATTAGCTCTCTAATTCGGAAGTCAAAATATGTTAAACAGGTTTTAGAATTGATTTTTCAAGAAGGCGGTTAATAGTTAGTCAGGCACTTAAAGATTTATTACACTTACACTTCAAATTAATGAGTATTAAAAAGAACTTTATCCGTCTAACATTTTGAAAATGTATATTCCGCTCTTAAACTATTCGTATATATTTTACTCTACTACGAGAACGAATTTGGATGAAGGAATTAAGTTATATAGGTAGTTATTGTAATCTTAGTATAAATTTCTATTGGATTATATGGCAGAAAAAAAAGGTTTTATTGTCTGTTTCAAAGCAAAACTGTATAAATTGGTAGTTAAAAAAAAATAATCCGACTTCCAAATGAAAAACTACAATTCTAATTAAGAAAATTACAAATTAATCTAATTAGATATTAATATATGTTTTTTTTACCATTCCAAAGCCCAGCTGTTGCATAGTCATAGCTTATGATAAACAGTATATAAATTGATGCTTTTGACGATTGAAATATATTGTAAATATCACTGGTTTATTATAAATAATATTTTCTGCTACATAAATTCTGTGTATAAAATTAAACTGCCAACTATGTCTATCACAACAATGCTACAGACATAAGTCAGCTGGGAGAATGTTAATGAAATATTTCAGGAGAAGAATAATTGTACTTAAGTACAATTTGAATTGTTCAGGGATACTGCGTTTACAGTTTCAAAAGTTACGTAGATAAAGAGGATATGTTAGGCCGCTACCCGGCGCCGACCCACGAAAATAAAATACCGAGTTGCGACTTTGCATTATTAAATATGTTATGTTTTACAATAGTGTAATATAGAAGGTAATTTCACATTTACTATAAGAATAATTATTTCTACGTGGATATTTAAACGTGCTTCATTATTATTATAATGTTAACATCATTATAATCTTCATCGTTACGACTCATCATCGTCTCACTGCTGGGTTCGGATCTACTCTCACAATGCGAGGGGTTAAGGTTCGCCATGCTGACCGAGTGCGGGTTGAGAACATTATGGAAAACTCACAGATGTGCAAGTTTCTTTACGATGTTTTCCTTCATCGAAGCAAGTGATACTTAATTTGTAATACGCACATACGAGTAATTTGAAAAGTTAGAGTTGCGTATAGAGTTCGAACTCCAGTCTCCCGTGTAGGTGGCTGACGTTTAAATCACTAGGCTATCATAACTGCTTGTTAGCATATTAGTATAAATACTACTGACGTAGCGGAAGCAGATCTGGGACCGGATAAAATGGGAAACAGGCTGTAACGTTGTGATTGGAATCTTTCTCTTCTGTAATTGTTGATGTCTTTTGTCTTTCTCTCCACTTCGATATCACGCGTATTTCATTCGTAAATAAAAGGTCACAACTCTCAAATAAAATTTTAACTTTTCATTTTGTTATAATGACGACGGTGGCGCGACTCGAATTCGCCACGGTTGTTCATAACGACGTATTTATGGTATGCGTATTAGAAAACATTCTGATGATCGTAATTCTGCGAAATTGTCCATAATATTTTTAAAAGTCTTTAAAATCCGTTAACAAACAATATACGAGTATTTAATCAACACCTTTAATAAGAGCCTTTTCTATTATCATGAAAACAGTTTAATGTTTTATTTTTTGTATACATTCGATACTATTCATACACAAGAATACTTTTCAAAAATGTTTAAAAACATTTATTTATATTTTGATTTAGTGGTACTTGTATTTTGATTGCGTCACCGTACCTACTTACTCCGTGGCACAGTGTCATGTCACCGGCAATGAGCGTGACTGCGGTGGTTGCCGCATTAATCACTAAGTGCTTATCCGCCCACAGGATACCTGGCCGAATACTGCATCACCCACATATCTCAGTGTACGAGACAATGTAAAAAATTTAACGTTACTGAAATTTTGAAGAAAATTTTCCACTACACAAAATGAAACGTAGTTAGTAGAAGTAGTAGTACAGCCGATTTATTAAATCAGATATTACATGGTCTTCGACGACAAGAATCATGTGTATGATAACTACGCTCTATAGATATCTTATAACTACACATATAACCCAGTAGACCTCACGTATTTGTATCCATTGGTATTATTAAAGGGGTTTTGTGCCATTGTTATCTTCGTTTTTACCTCTTTTTTCCCTATTTGGTTTCATTTTCTTTCTGAAAAGCAAATTTTCAAAACTCTGTTAACCTTTTTTAAAGGAGGGCGGATAAATATTAAAATAGTTTACATGCTTATTTAGGATTATCGGATTCAATTGTATTTTAATATCTCTGTGGTTGAGTTCCAAATAAACCTTTATTATTAATTTGTATACACGAGACTGATCACACTATATGCGTAATTTTAAATTGAATGATATATTTAACTATATATGTGCATGAAATATAAAACATAAGCATTCAACTGGAAAATGCGTTCTTATCACCATTGTGATAAAGTTTGAGTTTGAATAGGCGTGCAGTCATATCTAATTGTATGAAATATAAAATTGTAACGGGTACTTTGTTACGTAGCTTACTTATTTAGTAAGTTTACTTATTTAGTTGTGAGATATACAAAGTTCGATTCGTCTAACCCAACTTGAAAAACACTTTTGCCAGTCTCAATCTCATAGGCTAGAAAATGCTACTTCGTAGGTATCCACAGATTCGTTTGTGCTCGATAAAATCTTTTTTCTTTTACCATTGGGAACAAAAAATAAGACCAGGGAACTGCATTAGGGCTTTAGGGTGGTTTTTTTGGGGTTACAACACCAGATTCTGCAATTAACGTCCTTTTTCTAAGGTACGTATATAGAAGGGGTTATCGTGATACTGCTTGAAGACCGGGTTTTATTCTTCTTTTCCGTACAGCTTGAAGAGCTTTGCCCTATAGTATATTATTCCGAGTTAATTGAACTACAATTTTCTAGCATTGAAGTTAGCGCGGAAAATCTGCACCACTGTTTTGCCAACGTTGCGAGGTCTTTGTAATTCTGCCTCCAACTGTCCTTTTGAGAAAACCCATACTGATTATTGTCTATTATTTTTTGGATTACATTGATAGATTGATGTTTCGCCACAGGTACTCATTTTTGAAATACGTCTTGATACCTCATTTTCAAAACGTAGATGCAAAGTACGGTTATTAAATGAGGGATTCCACGACAACGAAGCTTCCACACTTTATGTTATTGAATATGGTGTGAACGATTTTCGATCCATAATAAATATAATGTAATAAATAATAATTATAATGCCTAGGTTCGCGTCGATGATGGACATCATGATATGTGATTTGGTGATCTTTTCTCACCACCATTCCAGTAGTCCACAAATCTTCTGTAGTTACTACTGTGTGGTACTTCGCTTCTTTGGTCCTTTTTCAGGTTAATTTTCTTCTTTTAAATGCAGCAAATTACTTTAAAATTTATCGTAACTGTTTAAATCATAATTATTCATTTAAACCAAATTTAAAATCGTAATAGTAAATCGACCTACGTAACGACGGACATCAGCAACGTGTGTACGTAACGTCCATTATCCAATGTTCCCGTAATGCTGAACACCGCAACCAATGGATGCATCGCGAGGGCTGTGTTATCCAGAATGGATGCAGCATCATGAAACCACGGCCGCTCTGTCTACAACATGCGACTGAGAAAGACGCGTCATTTGTGCCTTAAAATGACTTTAATTCAACTTCCAATTTTGTGTGGTGGTGCGGAATGTGTAGTCTAGTAGATAGGAAATAATATCTATACTGATACGTATAATGACTGAATTATGAGGTTAAACATGAGGTTGTTGCTAGCTGACGTCACTGCCTCACATCACAGCCCACATCGAAATCTGCGTTGCCTATTCATACAAAACGTTATAGGGATTTGAATGATTCGAGTCTAATTTTGATTGTAACATTTATAATTTTATATCTCTATTGGATATACCAAGGCTATATTCATTTGACATGTGATAAATGGCGCCTCGTGGGGTGGGTACATGTCACTGAACAGTCGAAATGTTTTGGTAATGGTTTCAATTCTGGACAAAAATATTTTTATTTTGCCTTATATAAAAAGAAAATTCTTACTGCATTTTTTTTTTCTTTTTGCGCAAAACTAAGGAAATAAATTAAATATAATTCTTATAATTTTTTACAATTTGTTTTATTCTACTGGCTGGTGATGGATTTCTTATAAAATTATGGAATAAAATGAGTGTCAAGTCATGTCCATCTCTTTTTTTTCTAGCATTGCAGTTTTTAACTCATCAATCCTGATGCATAGCCGGCTATTTTGTAAAATTGATTTGGTTTTGTGATTAAATTTTGCTTTTTATCTTATCAGTTTTTAACATTTAAACCAATTATTACTTTGGAATATTAAACACGAGAATCATAAATGAATTTAATTGCTTGATTATTTTTTTTTTAATATCTACTACTAATGAAGAAACTAACACTTGAATTAATTTTCAATCAAAATAACTCCAATTGCCTGACAAATTCTATGCGTTTTTGAATCTTAGTTTTGGCCACGAGTTATGCCACTGTAGCTTAAGAATATTTTTTCTTGAAATAAAGCGAGGTCGGTTAACTAGTTATATTCTATTAATATGCGAGGGACACGCGTTGACGAGTCGCAATCACTTGTTTACGGGTTGTTGGTATCTGGCGCCGCTAGGGATCATTTTGTTATCTGTAAATGATGAACAACTACAAATTAAGGTCAATTCTGTAATGAGTGGTAGTAAGTAAATAGTCTCATGGTTTGAATTCCTACTGTATCTATCCTATGCAATCAACTCAAAATATGTCCAAAACCTAGACACAGAATCAATTATATTTATTACCTAGCGGTCCCCTCCGACGTCGTTCTTGTTGAACAATCGGTTATATGTATATACATGATTATTCAAAATTTTGTGTTTTTCTGCCTTGATTAGACATCACTAGATTTACTGATATTTTATATAGTTTATCATCTGCGCAATCACATGTTCTCAATATATACCAACTTTTATTACGATCGGTCAAGCCGTAACAGGACAGACAAACATTGCCAAAATGGTCAAATTGATGTTAGTGGGCCATAAAACGAATATTTACGTTGAAATTTGACAAAAAATGGAATGTACAGATAGACAGACAGTCACACACTACATATTTATATAGTAGTATAGAATTTTACTTATACAGTTTAAATGGGATTGTATTAGTATAAATTTACTATTGTATTGTGTATTTATTATTAGGAAAAAAACAATTTCGGTTTGCTAAAAAAATGTTAATTCAGTGCCAGTGAAATTGTACTGTAAAAATTTTGACATAATATTGTTATGAAATGATGTTCGGAATAAACTGTTTGATAGCAACAATTGTTCTATTATCGATTATTTACGTATAGCGCGGCACGTTCGTCATGTAAATAATCTCGTACAATTTGTCGCCTGCCGCCTACCTAACGACACGCGAGCCGGCGACCTCGCGACCCTTTATTTTTAGTGCAGTGTTGATAAAATTGTTACTATGTGCACGTAATCTGTACTGATTTCTTTTTTTATGGTACCTAACGATTCATTAAACGACAAACGAGCAGACGTGGCCATTGCCGTTTAAACATACACGGATGTGTATACCAGGGGTTATCGGTCACGGGGGAAACGATGAGTACACTTGTTAATTTGGTGAAATTCAATATTTAACTATTATGGCGATATTGCTTAATTGTATTCATATGTGAATATTTTTACGTACTATCGCCTAGTCTGTCCTTGATGGTCAGTTGTCAAAAGTGGTTTATCAACATTACTTTGTTGGCTGAACGTCGCTGGTATAATTCCATGGGCGTTTTGGTTAAATAGTACGTTAAGCAATTAGCCCAAGTTGTTGTTACACGTTAGGGCTTCTCAGACTCTTTCGGAAAGGTAAAATCATCAATATTTTTTTCGTAGGGTACCTGAACGATCACAATTGCGGAGATTAATGATCTGCACTTGAGTGTTGATGCTTTATTGTATTGATGGAAGCCCAGAGCGAAGCGAGGACCCGCTTGTTACTTATCCTCAAAATTGCAACTAGCACCTACAAACATCTCACGGTCGACTGTAGAAGGAGAGCTGTGGGTAGTCAGGCGGTTAACTTCACCTCCATACGAGAGCAAGGCATCTTCAGGAAAAAATTAGTTGGTACAGAGCCCAGCGATCTCCAATGGGTTGTTCAACAGCTTGCACCATGATCAGAGGGCGTTGAGTTCAACCCATTTATGAATGGAGCCCCTTACACCCTAAAATTTCGTCACAAGTCCATTGGCACTTGTCATTGCTTAAAACTAGATGAATTGCGTGTCAGTTATTTCTACATTATAAAGAAACTTCAATTCTTGTATACAGATTATAGAATATACAGAACCAATTCCAACCGAAGTATACTCATATCCTGTATAGATTGCAATGTATATTTTTTGCTGGCATCTTCAACCAATAATCTGTCACTCTTAATGAATTGTTATTATTTGAACCCGTTATCTTATTTTGGTGTCAATGTTTTGTAAACGGCGTTATCAAATCAAGTTAGTTGTAAGTGATTCCGTACTATGGACCACGGTGGGCCTATTTTTAGTCCGCCCCATTTGTAATTGTTTCAGTCGTTGGGTGCCCGTGAGCCTAGTCAAACAAATGTTGTGTTCTCGTTGATAATATTACCCAAAATGGAATTTAAATACTATGTACGTATGTAATTTCTTAATTATGTAATGTAATGTCTTATTTATTTTTGTTGTGAATGATAAATTTTGTGTTGACATGAAATTGTGCAGCCGTTGTTTAACCGAAATGTCATTTTGTGTCATTTTTCTTTCATAAAATAGAAAAAGAGAAATTAAATTTAAAATAATATTATTAATAATATACAGGTAGTATCTATTTATCTACGTGGTAGTAATATCTAGTCGTGGTTTAGTAATAAAAAATTAATCGCAATGTGAATTTTTTTATAACATCGATTCAAAGGCATAAAGATTACATTACTCGTACGTACAAGTGTGAGTCGTTCTTTTAAAATAAAGTTATGATTTTTTTGTTTTTCAGATTTATGTCACATTAATACTAAGTAGCAGCTGCACTTCCGCTTACGCAGAGAACTCAGAAATTTACAGGATGACTGACAAAGTGTTCTCTTGCAGCAAATGGTTGTCGTCAATTATTGATAATTTCTGTAATAACGTATATAAGATAGTGAAGAGGGATACATCAGTTATGATGGGTGAGTGCGAACAACCACTTTAGTTGTTACCGCTGTTGGTCATCAAACAGAATTATGAACATAATTTGTGTGCAATTATATTTTAAATTTTTGTAAAACCCATTCCATTTTTTCTGTAATGACCTATATTATACGAATATGCATTTTAAAGGTATAAGGATATATATTGTTTTATTCTTTCTTATTAATGATCAGGAATCTGCAGTGTTGACCTAGTGGTTTGAACGTCGGTCTCCCGCACGGGAGACTCGAGTTCTAATTCTACACGCACTTCTAATTTTTCCAAGTGCGTATTAAAAACTAATTATTATGCCTTCGATGAAGGAAAACATCGTGTCGAAACCTGCACACCTGAGAGGTCTTCATAATGAGGAGTTCTCAAAGGTGTGTGAAGTATGCCAACCCGTACTTGGCCAGTGTGGCGAACTAAGCTTTAACGAGAAGTTATTATCCTTGTGAGTGGAGACCCAAGCCCAGCAGTGAAACAATTATTGATTGTAATGATGATAAATTATCAGTTTTACTTATTATTATTTCAAATAAATAAACAGATAATTACGTTAAAAATTTCAACAGTTTCTTGTATTGTTCCAGATAAGTTAATGCCTAAGGGACTCAGGCGGGGTACAAATAAGCGGTTATTAGAGGAGGAGCATTGGCGGCGCGTGCGCAGACAAGTGGCTAGCGAGTGCTGCGAGCGACCCTGTACCGTAGGCAACATCATCATGTACTGCCCGGACGATGCGAAGCTACTTCAAGAGAATCCCGACATCTTTGACTAAGTAAAAAACTAACAAAAAGCCACTGAACTCAATTTGCCTGAGTTTGCACGTCCAATCAATACGTCCAGTGTTGATGTTCGCAATGAATTAATAGACAAATTTTGTTGGATTCATTGCGATATCTTTACCCAAGATAGGGTATACCTCATACTCAAACAATCTCAAACGTCACAAGTTGTAAGACGTTCATTAGGTTAATTATATAATAATTCAATATAGTATTATTATTTATAAAACCTCTAAAAGATAAGAAAACTATATTAATAAAAGTAACATTTTATTCAACTGTTGTTTCCTTTCCCTCAACTGTACATTAATATGAAAATTTCTTAGTTTGTTTACAAGTAGAAATGTCACCTCTACACAACTTTAACTCGTCAATTAATATTTGATCCGTTGATTTGAAACGAACTAGGTCATTCGTGTGTTAAATACGTATATTGAATAGTAAATTAATAATGTATGTAAATTAATAAAATAATATTTCTATGAATACTAAAAATACAGTGTTAGGAAGACAGGGGTCATAGCGCTTTGAGGTTGATGAACTTTAAACGCTCAGTCGTTGGATGTGATGTTTATCAACATCACCACCCCTATAATCCCACTGCTGGGCTAAGGTCTCCTTCCACAATGAGAGGGGCATAGCCCGTCACGCTGACCTGACGCTCAAGTGCGGGTTGATAGACTTCACATAGGTACTTTTAAGAACATTATGGGGACCTCTGAGGTTTCTTCACGATGTTTTCCGCAGAGAAAGTGAGAATTACATTGCAATACGAACATAATTTGAGAAATAAGAAGTGCGTGCTGGATTCAAAATCGCGTTTTGCGTACCGGAGACCTATGTTAAAACGATTGGGCTACCACTGTATTCGGCTATTGAGTGTAATGACGGACCGTAATTACGATACCGTAAACAGATATACAAAAAACACTTTCACCATGGATGTACTGTTTGAGTTATATATTTCCCATTGCATTATACATATATTTCCCATTGCAATTAAGGTTAAGATTGGGGTTAAGAACAAAATTCTTAGCTACATATATACTTACGCTGTTTCCACCAGAGAAGTGCAAGATAACTAAGCAGTGTGTGAAAAAATAATCAAACCAATAACATTATTTATAATTTCTTAGAAGAGGAGAGAGTGGCTGGATAAAAAATTATAATTAGGCATCATTGTGACACATTTAATATTTTATAGGCACCGTATTCAATTCAGATAAGGTTTCTTAAGTGTCTACAACTTTCTTTAAAAAGTTTGTTCTTAAGAAATTTATGGAGCGTTTATAGCCCCCTAATAATTATTGTTAGGAACCTTCTCGAAAGGTTGGCCGAGAAGAGGAGAGCGGTAGCTTCACGAAGTTTCTGGAAGGGTCGGTCGGAAACAGTAGAAGGCAATAAAAAAACCTAGGTAGTAATAAAAACCACTTGGGACATTTTAAGCCACTCTCGGGCGTATGCCTTAGGCAAAAGGGGAGAATATGACATGCATGGGCGAATATGGCCGTGTTTCCCTGACCCGCTATTGTTATGTCGATTTCCGGGTATTATTATTGACTTACTACGAAAGGCGTAGAAAAGTCCGGAAGGCCCGGAAATCGATATAAATAGCGGGCAGGGTCGCCCACAGAGCACCAATCCTGCTAAACAGCCGGATTAACAGGGGGCTGTTGTCCCCCTCGAGTACTACGCCTGGGCAAGGAGAGTTCCCTCGAGTCTCGCATTCCCTCACGTAGGCCGGCGCCCCCCCAGTGGGGCTGCACGCTGTGTAGGAAGCCTCTCTTCTTCATCTTCATACAGCATTCGGTTTCTACAATTACGGAGCGAAATCGACCTGCGATCTACGAGTGCGACTGCGATTATGCAAGTGACATAACGTCTCTGCGAAACTGTTACCGCATTTCACGAACCTGCGGATACTGACACTTAACATTATGATATTAATCTATTATTATTATAAAGACAGAGTGCGAATTCTGTGACTGTGTATGTATCCGGCGGGTCAATTCTCAAACCACTGCATCTGTTTAAAAAAATATTAATAAGCTAGGATAATACTCATAATCTATGTCTCAATTTGTCTTTATTAACTGTTCCTTTTCAGCCTATACTTAGATATTTTTTTAACTCGAACGAAGTCAGGGAGGGCTGTTAGTGTATAACAAAAGTATTCCACGCACGCAGGTGCTTCACACTTTAACTCAAGCTAGTAAAACCTCTCGTATGGATTTTTAGATTTCTCCATACACTACGGGAAAAATCTAGAAAATAGAGTTAATTTATAAGAGCGCACTAGAGAAGCTTGGTGGATTATGTACGTTCCAAGCTTCTAAGCTATGTAAATTACGAGATGAGACGCGTTTTAGGCAAAAACTCGTTGAAACGTTGAAGCCAGCAAACATTTAATATATTTATATACATATGAAAATTTTCCAAACTACCTTACTAATATTTCCTACAAATTCAACAGCATTGTTGATTGGCCGGCTTTCACACGAGAATATTTCATTGTTTAGACTATGCTCGTTGTTTCAATGGCTCTCAAAAAGCTATTGAATATTGTTACAATTATCCTTCCGATTTTGATTTTTTGTGAACACATTTATAATATTACAGACTACAATAAATTGCGGCCATCTATAAACTAATATACTGATAATAGAACTGTGACAGGGTCTAATCTGTACACAAAATATATTTAGGAAATTTTGATTTAAGTATCGATATAGAGGGTAAAACATATTTTTTTTGAATTCTTGTATGTTTGTCTGTCTGGCAATTAAGTTTGGAACTTGCAGGATCATGGTCAATAGGTTGAATGGAACATCAATAAGGAGAACAATTTATGTTTTTAACAACGTAGAATAATAAAACACACCAATTTAATTTACAATATATATTGGCTAACTAAATTATTAGAGGAAGTTAATTATTAAATCGTCATATCATTGACGTTGAATAATTAGATATATATACGGTGAAGCGTAATATTTGTAACTTTGTTCCAGCCCATCATTTGTATAGGACTTTTTAAATAGGTTATAAATAGGAAATTACACATAGATCATGTACTTTGGAAAATTAAGACGAATTCCAATTTAATACACCTACGAATGTAATATGTCTTACTATTACTGCAATAATATATTTATAATATTTGCATCTTAAAATTCGGTAACTTACGATGTTTACTTTTTCATTGGTGTAATATTTATAAGGGGTACCCCTCATAATATAATAATATTTTAATGGTTATCTAACATACATATACAATACACTTGCAGTGCGAGGACACATTGGAGATTGACTATAGCGTAGAGAGAAAGGGATAGTCTCATTCCAGCAGACCAAATCTCCCAGATTTCTGGGTTCTCCTCGGGTCACGAACTTGTATCTGAAAATATACGTATTTTGAAAACGTTCTCTAAACAATATTAAAATTGAGTATAAAGTGTTACTTGAGTAAAAAAGACTATTAATTTAGTGAAAAGCCTATCCTATTCAGTTTATAGGTAACAAGTAGAGCGCTAATGGGATATCATTATTGTTATTATGTGTATATTATAATATATTATAACAGTACCTACACGTATATATAAATTATACATACTCTACATATTTTTTAATTTTACCTACATATATTCTGCATTTGATGTCGGCTCAGCACCACAGAGAAATTGTCTTCAACGGCCGTTTTTTCTGTTGAGGCTATAAAATTGTTAGGTTTAAATTAGCAAAAGTGCAAAAAATGCGGGTAGAAAAATAATCTTAAGCGTATAAATAAAGATTGTCGGGGGTTTTCGCGGCCAGTTGAGTATGGCACTTGCTGGAAGCAACACGCTGTCATTGCACCCGTGTTAATTCAGGGTAGTTTTGGTGGTAGATGTTTAGCTGAATAAAGACGAAATGAGTATCATCTGGAATTACCCGGTAATTTGGAAGATTATATAACAGGAATAAACATTCAATAACTATTCATACCTGGCAATAGACCTGTATCGGCAATAAAATGTAGTGTACACAATCTGTTAAGAGTGTAGTAAATAAACGGTTGATTGCCTTTTTGCAGCTATTTACAATAAACGAATGTTTTCTTGTAAAAATGAAGTTTTTAATTCATAGGATTAACAGATCCCCAAAACTGAAGTTACTTTAATGCCTAATAAGAAATTATAACAAAAGTTTTGGTCGTGGGTGCTAATTGTAAGCGTTAGGCAAAGGTTTGTTGATGCTAATCGAGGGCCGGTTAATGAAATAATACAGCGAACTTCAAATGAAACCTACAAAGAAGCAACAATTCAATAGATTTTTCATAAAGAGTCAAATCATGTTATTTGAGTATATATGAATTGATAATTTGATGATACATTTAAAGATGCTACATTTAGAACATACTCAGCCTGTCATTTACTTAGAAATATTTGTGTAACAACACTCAATATTACTACTATTAATTTATTATGTAAACTCCAAAATATTCAATGTAATACAATTGCCAAACAAAATAAATATGCCAATCAATTTATAACTATAATTATATTTCAGTAGTTTAAATTTTATCATTAGATTTCAGAATTAGATTTATTGTTTCCAAAACTACGATGACTTAGTCAACTTACAAAAGTTGAAAGCTAAAGTTGTTTCTTCTCCAGCGACCGTCACTTCTAGGGTTGTCGTTTGTGAAATAGGTGTCGCTGCTAGCGCTAAAACATTAAATTAAAATATGATTAATTAGAGGACAACATTTTAATAAAATGGCTTATGACTATTGATGTGCAAAAACAAATTCAACGTATCTATATGTTTCTATTTTTGTGGCACTATAATTTTTTTTTGTTTAGTAACGCCAAATAAAATTCAGAAATTTTATAAATACACTTGAACACGTAATATTCTTACTTCTACTACCTATGTTCGTTAATGAATTTTGTATTATAATAACTTACTGTAGAGTGTAACATCGTCTCGACTCACGCCAAGGGAGTTCTCTGCTTGACATCTATACAAGCCGACATCTTCTCTCGATACGTTATTTATTCTAAGTGTTGCTGCGTGCTTATACCCATTGCTTTTTATGTTGGCCTGGTATTTTGACCCTGTAATTTAAAAATAAATAAAACAGGTACATAATAAATATATTATCTAAAATATTTATTTTTAAATTTAAGAAAGACTAAATGAAACAAAAATATATGGCTATTTATGTATGTATAATAGAAATTTTAAAAAAAGGTTTTGGACAAAATTAGTCTTACAATCGGATTTTAATTATTGATTAATGAAATAACATTTGGAATAGACAGGAATTTGTTTGTGATAAAATTAAATACTTGTATAATGAAATCTCACGTCTGCTTTAGCAAGGACTGGTATGGTCCTACACAATATATTTGAAACACGAAAACTAATACCATACTATTTGGGTTTGTTTAATCCCTAAACTAATATTTGGTTTATGGGTCATGGGCTTTGTTATAAGTTTCCTAGTCTCATATAAATAAAACGTAAAACAACGTTTATACATACATTTCTGAGTTATACACAACTCATTAAATATAAATTACTCTATACCTATCTTATCCGCTTGAAAAGTTGTCACTTCTAATTAACAAAAATATTTAAAACAATATAACAAGACCGTTGTGTATCACATTTCCGTAGATGTGAGTCCAGATGATGACGGGCGTAGGGTTGGCCTCAACGTTGCATTGCAATACTATTGGTTCGCCCAAATAACCTCCTACCATTTTGGGTGCTGCTATCGATGTTGGTTTACCTGCCATGTGTAGAAAACAAAACATTTTTAATTATAGTAATAAATTAATAAATTACTGCGAATTATTGTTACAGAGTGTAAATAAAGTTTCATAAATGTTCATATAGACATTGTTTGTGTTGATATTATCGACTCATTAAGCGAATACAAATTTTTGTCATTAGGATAGTATTAAGCAGCGCATTGGTATTCATATATATTCATTCATATAATGATATATAATGCCAAGATAATAGTGATATTAAGAATGCTAGAATAAGGATCATTGTTTCATAGGGGGGTGATGTAACGATGGGCATAATACGCAGCGATATGTACAGGTGGCGTGACACTCCGTAGTGCTGTGCTACTAAGGTGATATGTAATGTGACAGTCAAATCTATTAATTTTATTAGAAAATATGTCAATGTAGACTTGTGATAGTACTGAACTGTAATTGGGATATCCACTCCAATTTATTACTTTGTATAATGTGAAATTTATTTTTTTCCAGATCTATAACTTATCCATCATACGATTATGAAATTATATAATTGCGGACATTATACACTTTAAAAGTAACGGGTGGGTGAATATTTAATTTCGTGCATATTATGATGTTTTTGAAGAAAGATAAATAATGAAACGTTATTATGTTCTTTATACGATTTTTAAGAAGTGAATAATAATAGTAAAAAAAATCTTAGAAAGGGACAGCAATCAGACTTACGGTTATGGAATTACAGAGCTTTTTATTTTTTTACTAAACGGTAATGAGATTTATTACTTATGGGGATTAGATACAATTTATGGTAATGAGAAAAAGATGAAAATGGGAATTAGAACTAAAATAGTGAATCAGCCTTTTATTTATTATAATTACTTTAAATTTACATAGAAACTGTAGTTTTAATTAATAACACAATTATGATCCAAAATCTTAATAGTTAAAATCAATAAAAATGGAATAAAAAGGAAAAGAAATTAGTTTTTCTGAAATAAATTAAATCAATAATGGGATTACTTAAATTGCTCATTAATCCTTAATAATTTAGTAGACTTATTAAAAATTATATGTACAGTTACTAGCTGATCCGGTAAACGTTGTTTTCCCATATAAATTATAAATTACATATATCGCTACTTATAATAAGTATACTAAAAACAATATCTTAACGCAATAGAGTGCACAATATTTTTTGTTATCCCATCTTTAGCTAACACAAACAAACTGGATGGTTTGCCCACTCGAGAGCATTCCACGTACAATTGTCAGTGTGAAAAACATGGTGTGATATGAATTAACGATAAATTTATTTAAAAAATAGCTGTGCCCGCGACATCGTCCACATGGAGTTTAACAAAAAAGTTATATGGTAGAAATAAAAGTACTCCTTATTACATCAGCTACCTGCCAGTGAAAGTCCCGTCAAAATCTGTACAGCCGTTTCCGAGATTAGCCGGAACAAACAGACAGACAGACTGACAAAAATAGTAA
>PDGT01000060.1:2259982-2350140 GCA_003671415.1 Megathymus violae | reverse complement strand
GTGTCTGTTTTTGGATTCCATCGTAAGCCCAGCGTTTTTCTGGACTCTGCGCATCTGAAATCTAAGGAGGAGTCCACGTCCTCCAATGATAAATTGTTTATAAGAGCAGGGTCGTTACTACTCCACTTACGTATTTTCATACCACATCCCTTTAAAATATCTATTAGCTGTTGCTGAAGTTCCCTAGCCTGTTCAAGGGTGCTACTCCCTTCTAGAAGATCGTCCATATAAAACGAATTCTTCAAAGCGGCAGCGGCTAAGGGATATTTTTGCGCATCATCGTCCGCAAGTTGCCTTAATGTGCGCATGGCGAGGTATGGGGCGGCTTTTGTACCGTACGTGACAGTAGTAAGCTGATACTCTGCCAACGGGTCTCCTCGGGATTCCCTCCACACAATACGCTGTAGATGTTGAGCTAACTCATTTACGGGGATCTGACGAAACATCTTCTCGATGTCCGCAGTAATCGCATATTTATGCTGGCGCCAAATTAAAATAAGGCTATGCAGATCCTTTTGCAAATTTGGCCCCCGCTCCATCAAATCATTCAGGCTGTTACCTGATGATGTTTTTGATGAAGCATTGAACACCGTCCTCAACTTAGTTGTAGTTGAGTCAGATTTTATAACTCCGTGGTGGGGAAGGTAACATGATGGTTCTTGTTGACTGTTATCAATAAGTTTCATATGACCGAGGTTCAAGTACTCATTCATAAACTGTTTATAATTTTCACAAAATTTTTTATTGTTAGCCTATTTCTTTTCCAAAGTTATGAATTGAGCGATGGCCTTGTTCTTTGAATCGCCTAAATTGTTTTCAAAATTTGGCTTCATAGGAAGCGCTACTTCGTACCTGCCGCTCTCTAAACGTTTAGTAGTTTTTTTATAAAGCTGTTCGCAATATTTTTCACTTTCGGTCATGTCAGTGGCAGACTCGTTTACTTCCTCAAATTCCCAGTAATTCGATATCTCAGATAAATTATTAATAACGACACTACAATTGAAAGTTCTCACATTTCCTGATAATATCCAACCCAGCCTTGTTTGTTGGGCGATGGGTGCTTTGCTGGGGCCCTTAATTAGGCCGCTCATTAAGATATCGGAATAAACACTAACATCTAATAATAAATCTATGGGTTTTGACATNTTGTAATCAGGGTCTGCCAGCTGGATATGCTGGAGATGCTCCCAGGCCTGTTTAGCAAAGGAGATGTTGGGTAAGTTATTTATCACATGATTTATGACTAAGGNTTGTGTTTCAAAACCATAATCCTCGTATATGGATTGACAAGAGAGATTAANTATTCCTTTACTTTGTTTTGCACCATAACCTATACCGGAAATAGATGCATGGTAGCGAGATCTTGTTAAACCTAGCCACTGTGCCGCGTTTTCTGAGATAAGCGAGATTTGAGAGCCCTGATCGAGCAAAGCCCTCAGTGTAATGTATGAGCCGTCCGCCGCCTTTACTTTTACTAATAATGTAGTAAGAAGGATCTCCTCGTCTTCATTAGTGACGTAGTTAACGTTATGTTGTTTTGTAGGCGAATTTTGCCTCAGCTGGGGCTGACAGGGTCTCATGTTCGTATTATAAGGGGACGTAGCCACCTTGGTCGGCGCGAGAGCGCAGGTGGACCCATNCGCCGGGTTAGTAACAGTATCGGTTAGAGAGGGGGGTGCGGAACGTGACGCAAATGAATCGTGCAAAATGGAATTATGTTTACCCTGACAAATTNTACACAATTTTGTGGAATTGCATGCGTTGCCATCATGACTGAANAAACAATTTATACAGATATCTAATTTCTCTATTGTTTTTAGTTTCGCATCCGGTCCGAGCGTTGCAAATTTATTACATTTAAATAAAATATGCTTTTGCTTGCAAAATGGACAATTCCAAACACGTGTTGCATTGGTTTGAAACTTTCCATATCGATTTGATGAACGGAATTGGTTAATATTATTAGATTTGTTCAAAGACACTTGAGATGTATTCGAGTTAGATTTATAAACAGAAGGTAAAACCTTTTTGTTAATCTCTTCGAGGGCCGTAAACTTGCTCTCTAGGAAGCTCATAAGTTCCTTAAGTGAAGGCAAGTCACGTGGTGACTTACGGGCCTCCTTGTAGTCACTGTAAGAAACAGGATCCAATTTTTTACAAATTAAATGTACTAATATCGGATCCCATGAAGAGGTGTTGACCCCTAAATTTTGTATGGCATGTATGCACTCCATACAAGTGTCATACAGACGTTTAATTTCAAAAGCTGTTTGCTTTTGAACACTAGGTTGATTTAAAAAAGTCTCGATATTTTTTGTAAATAGCAGTTGGGTATTATTGTACCTACGGATCAACAACTCCCACGCGGTATCATAGTTATCCGCAGAAATGTTAAGGTGCTGTATTAACCTCTCCGCTTCCCCCTTCAACTTACCCTTAAGATGTTGCATTTTTTGGCACTTAGTTAAACAGTTATTATTGTGAATAGTTTCATTAAATAAATCAAAGAAAGTAGGCCACTGAATATATTTTCCTGTAAAAACGGGGATATCGATTTTTGGNGTTGATTGTTGAAGATGGGAAGTGGATGACAATTTTTGATTTATGGATCTTTTCAGGTTTTTGTACATTGTTTCATAATAGCTAAATTCNCCATCGTATTGGAGGTTGGAACCCTGGTATATGTTATCGATTTTGAGATGTAATTTATCGATGGCATCCCAACGCGTTTGTAAATTGCGAAGTTCATCTTCCAGCTCCCACTTATCCGTCACGGTATCTAAATCTATACCATTTATTTGTCTCGATAGAGCTCTAAAANTGGTTTGTTGTTGCGACAATAACTCAGCAGGCTCTGTCTGTGGCACGGGTGCGAGAGCGGGTTGTTGGTGGGAGTCGCGCGGCNCCTGTGTGGCGGCCGCGTGGGGCGGCGCGGGCGGCCCTGGAAGCGGGCTGGGCGTCCTGATGCGAACNGCTGCATCGCCTGGAGTGCTAACTCCTGTCATGACCCTTTCAGAGGTGTCCTGGCTACCTACGACTGGTTTGTAGTCCCGGAGTCCCGGACTGACTGGATGGGATGCTATCATAAAGCGAACCCTATTGTAGTATTCTTTCGCTTGGTCATATTGACCTTCCGTAAAATAAGAAGAATCATCCCTAAACGCCTCTAATTTGTTATCATTCGTGTTAAACTCCGACCAAAGCTTGTCGATGGTCTCAAGCCTGGCATCCAAATACTGACGCGTTTTGCGGCCGCTAGGATCTTTTTTAAAATTACGCTCGACTTGCTTAATGGCGTCTAGAATTTCAACCTGGCGTTGGAGCAGCGTATCCATGGTAGCAAAAAGTAAATTGGAAAGATCTTACTTGGAAAGCTTGGGTTTGGCGCCTTACGGTCGGGTCTCTGATGTCCTCGGGANCTTACGTAGGAATCACACCAGAGCTATCGCTAGCTCGCAGTGCAAAATCCAAATCCAGGGGTAACAAACACTGCAGGTCAGCACTAATGCTCTACGTTTCTCTTAACACCAAGTCACGTGTTACTAAAGGATGACTGTTTGCCACTTGTTATTTTAAACTAAAATGTGCTGTATGCACGGCCGTGACTGTTATCACTTGGTTCACTCGAAGGACCAAAAAATTGTTATAGGTACCGTTAGTACACGAACAATATACGGGAAGAGTTAGGTATGACAAAATAACCAAACTCCACGAGTGCTGTTTGTACACTGAATTTATTATAAGAATTAGNTGAAAATATATGCATCGCAGTGCAAGCAAAGGTTGCATTACACAAACACATACAAATATTAAATTGCTAACGATACACATTTCGAATGTATTAGTAAAATATGAACGAATATGCAAATACTTCGTACAGTACCAACAAAAGCAGTCTGTATGAATTAGCCTTATTGTCTGTATCCCTTACTCTCAATTGTGTAGGAAAAGCAATTACCTGTTCCTTGAGCTGTCGCTCTAGCACCGCAATCATGTCATTCGCTTCGTCGAGCTGCTGCCTCAGACTTTCCTTATCCTTGAGTGAGCTGGTGAGTCTTCGTTCCAACTCCACTCGTTTGTCGCTTACTAGCGCGAGTTCTGCTTTAAGGGACTCCAAACTTTGTACATGGTCCTGTCAAGGAAAACGATTTTATTAAATGATTACTGAAACAGTAATTCTAATTGAACTAATCCGTTCATATCTATTGAGCTAGAACCACTGTAGCTTCGTGTGGATCACATTTTTATCATTCAGACACCTTCGTAAATATTATGATGGTCTTAGTGCCGGTTTGATCACAATATTATATTGTAAATTGGCACGCAGGTTCTCGAAAGTTCGACAGAAAACAATAAAATCCGAAACAATAGCGCATAGCGGTGCCATAAAACCGGCGTACAGACTAGTAATACTTCGAGCACAACTCCCTACCGTATGCCTCGTGCATAAGGCCGAATATCGCATACACGGATTTTATTGCCTGCCTCACCGCTTATCCTATTATTTTGTAAGGAATGTTGAATTGACGAGAATGCGTAGAGATTTCTGGAAAACCAGAAAAGCGGTATAGGTAGCGGGCAAAGCCACCCGTGAGTCATTCCGTTTTGAATACAGATGAAAAGAGTTCTTTCTACGAGCGATATACCAGCGCTCAATGAGTGTGCGACTGCGACCGTAAATTAGTGTTGAAATCTTTCGGCGTTTTCTCGAAAACTTAAATCTTGACATGTAACCTAGAGCTTATTGACAACCCCTATGAACGACATTAAGAAACGTTATGTGCATAATATACGAGTACAGTATAATACGTCATGGGTGACACTTACGGGTTCCTGGAATGGTTTTTAAATATAACTTCTCAGAAAAGACGAGAACTATTCTTTGCACGATAATAACTGAAGAAGTCTTTGAAACAGCATTCACCAATCTATTCTTAGTTGTGGTTACGTAAGAGGTTGCTTCACTTTATCATTTACTTTTGATATAAGCTTTACCATGCATGTCTATGTTCATATTTTAATAAATGACTATGACGTTACCTGAAGATCTGTCTTGCGAATCGAGCACTGGTCCTTGAGTCCCTCCAGTTGTGCCAACAGTTGAGCTTCAGTTGCCGAGGACTCCTTTAGCTGCGCTGTCAATCGCGAATTCTGTGCTGTCAGCTCTGCTATTAAGCTGGCCTTCTCTTCATCGCGCTGAAGCAGAATATGTTGTTTTAATTTAGGTATTAAAATTAAATATGATCAGCTAATACGAGACACACTTGTTTGACGCCAAAGACCTTCAAACAGAGTTCTTAAATTCAAATGTACAGTACAAAGACCTCGATACTCGTACTCTTATTCTTCAGACCATAAATCCGTGATATCAACAGTGTAATAATAGCAGATACATGTTAATGATGCATCACTAGTGGATTGACTGGCTACATCCTCTCTCGGTGTCCTACGGGATGCCATCGTGTGCAGTTACTTATTTTGTGTACGTCCTGTGTAATTACACGATGTCCTTTCGTTCGTGAGCTTGGATTAGATTACAAGATATGGCGTTAATATATGGTGTTTAGTATACTCTACTCAAAACTTCAAAACATACTATATTTTTATTTTCAGTTTTATAGATTTAATTGTATGCTTATTTGCAGTAGTGATAACTACAGGAACAGCAGTGATTAACTGCCCGCACTGACTTCGTTAGGGCTAAATAATTATAGTAGATACACAATGTATAAGCCTATATCCATCCGGTATAATGCACCTTGCAAACGGTAACAGAAGTTTTCAAATAGGTGTCACGGTTTCGGACATTACCCTCCGCATATACACAACTCACAAAATCTGTTGTCTCCTCATCGTATTAGTATAGACTTGGTCTGTACATAGAGTATTGACATATTCACTTAACAGTAAGTTAAGTACGCGGGAATCCTCCTCAACTATAACAGATACATGAAAAGTCACATTGGGACATGTTCCTGTGACAGTTAAGACAATACTGATATACCTAATGCAAGTTTTCTACAAATATTCTGATGTGCAAAAACACAATAATTCCCTTTTAGTAATTCGGTAATTTTAACACCTAGCTTTGTTCCTTTGGATATTCTTTATAATTGCATTCTATAACTTGAACCAACCTGTCGCAACGGTAGCTGTGGTCACGCCGCGCGACGTCCTTCCCAAACTTGGTAATGCCATATAACGAAAACGACCAACAAATAAAAACTCTAATTCGTTGTTCAAATGGATCAGATTTATCTAACGATAAAATCATGCAGTACTATTTACAACCTTAAGCATTAGAGTAAAAAGGTGTATTCAGCTTAACTAAAGATCAGCTTTTTATGGCTATTAGCGCGTTTAACTACGCTTGATGCTAGTCAGGCACTCGACGGATAAGCATTTGGGTTGTTTTTTTTAATGTTGTTGGTTATTTAAAATTAGTGGTGTTTGCCTACTGGCCGTAATTCCACCCTAATTTATTTAAATTTTGAATATTATTAAGGTATATAGAATATTTGTTAAAGACTATACCTTTATACTTTATTTTTATACTATATCTACATAAAAAAATCACTAAAAATACGAAATTTCCGCGTGCGGCTTCGGAGCTTCAAAGTTCAAACTTTTTAACAACCGCCAGGTAATTTCATTTGCAAAGGATTGTATGGTTCGAACGTCAAACGAACAATTTATTCAAATCTGTACACGTACCTATATTTCAAAGGTTCCTTTACACTTTTATTGACAGATGTCGCTTACCTAGTTGCCACAAATTAATTATATTACAAAACTTAAATACAAATGTATATATATATATATATATATATTTAATTAATAAATAAAAAGATGCCAAAATAAATGCATTATTAGGGCATAAACAAAAGAGTATATGTGTATATATTATGAGTGTGAATTATATTTCTAATGCATATTATATAAAAATATTAGCTTTCTGCACACCGTCTCCACGTAAATATTAACTGTGCCTAATTTCATACTCCTCCGTTCGTGTAATTGTCGTAAAAAGGGGTAGGTACAAAGATTTTGCTTCACGTATTAATATATAGATAACGTTAACACCCTCACACCCCCGCACTAGGATTCCCTGTGTTGCAGGTGGCGTGGACATACACAAATATGACATCACAAACACCCATGACCCGAAAACAAACATTTATCTGTCACATAAATGTCTGCTCTGACCGGGAATCGAACCCGGGACCCCTCGCTCGGCAGGCGGGCTCACTAACAATCGGGATATGGGGTCGATTAGTTTTATTTGAAAAATAATATAAAATTAAGATTAAATTATAAACAACTCATATGTCGATCGTAAGTTATGGACCGGGTGGAGTAATTACGGACGCGGTCAGTAGTGGGATGGGATTTTTTAAGCGCGTCTGTGCATCAGAAGGCATGTTAAGCCGTCGCGTCGCTCCCAGTTGTTAACTGGAGGTTATGTCTCCGTTCAGCCACGTTGCTGAGCGGCCGACATATTTGTAGGAACTTCAGATACATGTTTTAATCTCTCTGGATGAAATTTAGTAAAGAACAGGGAGACGGAGTCCGCTCCAGGCCTTCTCAAATACGAGAATTTACACGTGGCCCGCTTTAAGCTGTTAATGGGTTGAAACCAACTCAAAAATAACCGGTGTGATAATTATAAATAAATGAAGACAACTTCTGCCGATGGGAATTTTTTTGCGTGTGTTTATGGCATTAAATTAGTATTAATTTACTTTGCAAAGAGCAACTTTGCGGCTAACACTACTAGAGTCTACTGATCCTGAGGATGCTCTGTTTCGGAGTGAAACATGTGTTGGTGACAGTATGTATGTTGGTATATACTTTTATTTATCATAAATGCACGTTTTCCTTTGTGGAAGGGAGGAAGGTCCTATACATGATACACCATCATACATTGCTTGCGGATTGTTGCAAAGTAAATTAATATTAATTTAATAACAATGGATTTCCGCAAAATAACGCCTAATACTATCAACTACGTGTTTATGGTTTATCCTATATTGTAAAATTATAATAAAATGTTCGGAATAATATTTTTACATTGTTTGAATTGTACACGATGGAAGACCGGAACGCAGTCTGTGACGCTCATTCTATTGACGAAACGTTCAATCAAATGAAAATAAAATCATATAATCGAAGTTTAAAATTTGAATATGGTCAAAAATCTAAATATAACAATTTTTTAATTTATATAATATCTAATCATAATCGCGCTTATATTGAAGATTTACATTTAAATCTACTATCAGAATCTAGTTATTGACGTAACCTATTGACCGCATCGAAGTTAATTGGGGAAGATAATGAAACTATTGATAAAATAATATTTATGTCTTTGATCTTGTATGAGATAGCGTAAATGTATATTTCGAAAGCTTTCTGTGCAGCAAGCGTTATAGTTCGCGATAGAAGTTGTTATTCTGATTTGGTAGATTCAGACGGTATCATTTTAATTGCACGATTCTTTGAGATAAGACTCTGAGATAACTGTTTGAAAAATAACTAGAATTTTGGTGCTTGAAAACTCATCTAAAATATTGTGGTTAAAGCCCCTTGCAGGGCCCGAGATCTCAACTCGTAATTGAAGAAGCCCGGAGCGCACTCTACCATGTTGGTCCATTGTGAATTAGTGGAGATTTTATTGTCTAACTTTAATAACTTGTAGGGCATACAGCTAACATGACCGTCGAAGCCTGCAATTATTGCACCAGCGGCCCCTTACGCAATTGCCCGTTTAGCCCGAACCTGTGTATAGATCCATCAGAATATGGGCGTTTTAGAACTCAGTCAGGAGATACAAAACATCTGTGCCCCTACGAAGAGAACGAAAGCGCTGCAGTGGCCATTGATTACCAGTATTTGAATCGTCGGAAGTAGGGATGTTACGGAAGTGAAATTTCAGATCCGGAGATGGATACGGATATATGAATAATATTTAACGGTTTCGGTTACGGTTATGGATATGATATTGTTTCGGGTTATCCAACGGTTTCGGATAATTTCGTGTGCGGATATTAGATGATTTATGACTTGGAAAAACAATATATTGTATTTACAAAGTTTGACTATATTTAAAGGTATTATGTGATATTATAATCACAGAATAGCACAATAGCCTTAAAAATGAAATAATAAATACTGTCTAAAACGAGGACGATCCGGCTAGGGTATCGGCTCGGCCAGCGAAAACCAGGGATAATTTTTTTCATTTAGACTCTGTCCCTATCTGAAATTATTCGACACTTTTTTATCGGATTTGGTTACGTTTTCGGACATATTTTTATCTCGGATATCCGATAGTTACGGTTACGGAATTCCATAGCATCCCTGGTCGAAAACACGGAGCCTATAAATACTTCTAACTCGTAGTAGTAAGTCGCCGACGACCTTCGAGGTCGTTTTGATTATCAAATTGTAGAGCACGTGCGACACCTACTTCAGTAGGTATTTCTTTGTTGTGACTTTAACGTCATGGAGACGACTTACTAATTGATGGCAGGTCCAAAATAAACCGCGCTAATAACTGTCACACTACATCGAGCCAACAGTAGTTTCAGTGTTTACATTACGATCTAACGGCCTATTTACATAGTATGGGATTCAAGTTATTATATACTTTAATATCGTGACGGGCCGATGAGAGCACGTGTGCGTGAAGGCGTGCGTGGGCATTTTGCGAAATATCAAAAATTGAACTATTAATTTTTTTTTTTTTTATAACAGTAAACCCACTGTACCAATTAAGAATATTAAATTTAAAACGGGAGGTAATAGTGAAAATCGAAAAATATATGGAAGGAATATTTTTTTGACATTATCTCTAAATAATAAGAAGCGAACCGAATGAACAAGCCTATCGATCAGTTGTGTCTTATTAAAAATTAACTACCAAAGAACATTTGACAAAAATAGATGACCTAGTGACTTAATAAAATATTGGGAAAGAACATCAGAAAATCTTTTTGCCATTGAATTTTGAAGCCTGTACATTGTACGTGCAAAACACGTACTAGCCGATAAGAGAACGAACAACTCACGTTCTCACAATAAAGACATCTAAGCTTAACGCCTCGTTAATCACGTGTAATATTAGCCCATTACCGTTAAGCGATTTCAAGTGTAAAATTACGAAAACGTTGCCCAAAACGTGCACCAATGGCTCAGAACGGCTTACTACATAGTAATCCGTATAAAACCTAATCCAATTATTAAGTTGACGAAAACAAAGCATGTAAGGCTTCGGTGTAATGTCTCAATTTCAGCAGGACAAAGTGCTCTCGATTATCCTTGTGCTTTACACAGAAGAAGTGAAGATACTTTAATTACTGCGATATTTGTAATTGAAGGAATCTTTGTTGATGTGGACTGTTTTGATTGAGATAATTTTGCATGAATAAAATTAAACATGAAATCTCTATTGAACGTTATAAATTATCCGCTTGCGCTCGTACCTACCTACACCTGCCTTGATTATACGCCGGTGTTCGTTTTCAATGTTAAATGACGATGAAATTTGGTGCCGCCAATGAGCGCCGTAAGGTCAGTGGTATTAACCACCTTATTGAATAACCCGAGAACGTGCTAACTACATAATTGTATTATTTTCAGTACAAAATTATGCTACCGTAGCTATTTAAAGATATAACCATTTGATTTGAATTTGAATTAGTTGCCTGTTACGTGCCGTGTTCTGGACATAGGGAGGTTTTTCTTTAAGGTACTGTATTGTTATCGTTGTCATATGAAGCGCTAAACAGTAGGGAGAATGGAAATGAATACAGAGTTATTATTGAAGCATGATAATAAATACCAAGGAATTGAATTTATTGTGTCAAATAAAACCATATCTAGCTATCAATGAGAATCTATTGCAGGGTATTTGATAAACAACTTTCAAGCTACGTAGTCATGTAGTAAGATTAGAGTTCCCAACATTTAAAGTATCTTGGATCCGATGGGTAATTATTCCCGATATTTACAACCGATGGTTAAGAATGATATTAAGAAAAACATCGGAAAATGATACACAGCAAGTCTCAAAACCGTAGCAATTGTTGAGTTTTGAGGAATGACGATGAGAATACCACAATTGGATAGTAGTATGTTTCGCATAATTTCAAAGGGGCATCTGAAAAGCATAAATGTCTCATAAGCGCCATAATAACCCCATTATCCCGGCCGGCTCCGTTAACGGCGGTTGTAATTGAAGAACAAAGTCGATCAGTGACTAGCCGCAGACATACCGACACTGGCCACGCTAGACTCGTGGAGTTAGTTCACTTTCGTATAACTTTTACTTTTCTAGAATCCACTTAGGTAATAGACTTACTTATCTTAATAAAATTATCGTGGATAATGCAACTCTGTTCATTGCTTAAGAAACTGGGATATCAATAACACACTGGTATCAGAATATTGTTTGGCAAGCGGCTTTCACGTTTAATTGTCGTTGAATTGTTTTGCATCTTGTTCTGAGCTATCATCTTTAAGTAGATCTTCCTCAGCTCTACTGAAATAAATTATTTATACATTTATTGTTTACTAACCTTTCATTGCACAGAACAATTCCCTTCCTCAGTTTGTGTTAAGTCTATTAAGTATGAAGGGTCTCCCAATGCTGTCTAAACATATCTTCTTTAATGAGATTTCACTTTCTCCCCGGTACTTCATGAACACTACGTATTACTATGTATATTATATTAATTCAAACAATGTTCCTATCCTAATGTACTTCTAAGACAAATTGTAGACGTCTCCTGATCTTAATATTTGTTAGAAGAGAGCAATGGTCTGCAAAAGGGTGTTAATCGACACATTACGTAACGGTGAGGAGTACGCATTTCCAAGCTAAGAATGTCGGCTGACCTGCTTGACGGAGGTGTCCCGTGAACCGATCTTGGCGGTGAGCTCCCGGATGTCGTTTTGCAGCTCCAACAGGCGCGCCTCGTGCTCGCCTTGCGCCGTGTCCAGCCGCCGCCGCAGCAGGTGTTTCTCTTGTTCCAACTCCTGGAATACGAATGAATGTTAGACGTAGTTACTCATAGATCAATCGTCAGGTAACAGGTTTATCTAGAGAGTTATCAAAACAATAACAATATATATTTACATATATTCTAAAATGATTTCCAGTTAATACGGAGCGGGCTTTTTCTTAGTTTAGTTTAGTTATGTATGTACTTTACCATCTATGACTACATCATCACTTACTATCAGGTGGGATAGTAGTCAAGCACTGACTTATAACTAACTAGAAAAATGATCATCCTTACCTATCTAATGTAAACCAATACGTATCTAAAACATCAAACAACATAAAAACTTCAATATATGTAACAGGCTCGATAAAAATAAGCAAGAATAGCCAGATATGATTAAATGTTGTTTTTATATATGGCGTATTTTTGTAAAGGTTTATTAGGAGTGTCATAGATGCATAGAAGTATTGTCAATAGATAACACAGCGACTGCGGCTCGCTTGGCTGTAAGAGTTAAAAACAATAAAGCAGGCGCGCAGGTGTGCTGCACAACAATATTGGAGTATAATATTAACTTATTATATCAGTTACTTTAATAACACTTCAATATGAACCATACATTCCGACACGATAAGTGAAAAAAAAGTGTTTGTACATTTCCGTCTACGTGCGCTATCTCCCGCTGAACTAGAACTAGACCACGACGCGGCGCGACGACACAACGACGCGACTACTGATTGACTGTTTAAAATTCAAAATACATGTTACTAAGTACATTTTATTATAAGGGTATTTGATTTTATTTAATGCATCAGTTTGTTTCGTTTTATGCTTTATAGACAATAGAATTTTCTCAAAAACTTCTGAATTTTTTTAATATTTAGCCAGTACGAGAGCAGATTCATACGGTCCCCGTGGTAAGCCTCGTTATACGATCAATGCTGCCCATTGAACAGTTCAAAGGTATTGTGGTGTTAAAGTCACACTGTATTCAGATTACATATATATATAGTTTAAAATTCAAAACTATATATATGTAGCAGCTTTTTAACACCAAGAAAACTGCGTATACATTAGCGCAAACATTTAAATTCAATACGAACGGTGTGAAAAACAAAAGTCATTAATTACAATAAACTTACATAAGGTGAACCATGTTGATAATACAAAAGACATACGCGCGTAAGTTTCCAAGAAAATATTTATTTGAGCACAATAGGCGCAAATCGGCTGAACACAAACACCGGTATTGGTATCGACTCGAAGACAAAAGACTGGTGGGACACGTCACAGCCGCAGCAGCTCCAGCGCGGCCAGGTTGTTTTCGCAACACTTGAACAAACTGGAAGCCGAACTGTCGCCATCGAAGCATACATTTAATTATGTTTACTTAGCTCGATAATGGTAACGATTACACTTTAATATAATAATAATATGAATAGTAATATTTTAAATTATTTATCGTTTATTTTTTCTTGAAATAATGTCCACCAGGAACTAAAAATACACCGAAATATACGAGATATATATGTTTGTTAATGAACTCCGTGGTGAATTTTGATTCTCTTCGTGTTACACGTGTAGCTAATACGCCAACTTGTAGTTGTATTCCGGTATTCGAATATTATCGATGGCCATTAAAAAAGTTGATAGTATCTAATCGAATTCAGTACTACAATTACTAAATCAGCAACCAGAACGTTCCAATCAGACAATCAAAACTCTCACAACTTCTAAGTAAAAATTGTACCGCAGCCTCCATTTGTAACAATTAGAAAATTATCTTTTCATACAGGTAGTCACATCGACTTGACATTAGAAATCTTGTGGAAACAGGGTTGACAGAGGCATTGTTTGAGATTCGCCGACCCAGATGCTTCCTCAGACACCACGGCCGGTTTAACGTTAGATCGCGCTCTCAATGTTAACATCACAATGAAATATATAGTAGAAAGTCACACCCTGTAACATTGAATTTTATTGCAACATTAAATATTCACTGAGCAAACCTTTTAAATTAAATGAAAATATGAATATTTAACGGGTTGATGCTAATGTTATATATACGCAATTTCGCATCACACAAATCATGGACGAGGGAATTAAAAAAAAATCAATCATACTATCGTATTCCCAAGTACAAAATAAAAAAGAAAACAACACCCCTGCGCTAAGAGTTGCTGTGTCCGATTATTTGGATACTCATAATTAAAAACACCCGCGTAACCGAAACTAAGAAAAACCAGTTCGATGCTAATTGAAAGTTTACCGAGATCGAAACAAATTCAGAACCTATTGAAGATTACGAGTCTTTCCACGCAACTCAGTACATCTGAGTCATATTCCACCACGCCTTCTACGGTAAGCAACCCGACAAAGTAAACTTAGCAATAATAAGGGTATGCTTAAGATGCACAAAACATGTGTTTGCGTATATTGTGCACATGTTCTCATTATTAATATACAATATAAAATCATAATCAAAGATAATTTGAACTGAAAGATTAATACTTTTTATATGTTGTAAAATGTTGTAAAAAAATGTATTTTTATACATTGTAAAATCCAGTACCGAGTTATCTGCTGTGCTCGAAGCATTACGTCGTCACTTGAACCATCACGCATCTATCAAGCAGGGCATTTTCACAATCCATCCATCCGTATGTCGCTCGGTGGGTACGTCACTCATGCTGTGTTGCAACACTGACAGTAACTGCGATGCTCTTGGTAATTTCATTGTTTCTGACGTGTATTTTTGGTTCCTACCGCGCTGATTGCGCTTATACAGTGGCTCGTATGATTACCATAATTATGCTCGTAGACTTACTGATGGGCTGACGGCTGACGATCAGTTGTAACCGCACATATTAGTGTGGTTGTGATTACCGAGTTTACGTCGTCGGTATATACGTTAGCCGGCGACATCCCCGCACTAGGATTCTGTATTGCGAGTGGCATGGACATACACAATTATGATAATTAACAAAATAAAATAATGATAAGTAACATTTGTCTATCTGTCACATAAATATCTACCCCGGCCGGATATCGACCCCGGAACCCGTCGCTCGGCAGACAAGATCACTACCAACTGGACTACGGAGCCGTCAAAGCGAAACAGACCGTAGATACAGAACACCTGTGCGTTTTCTTTGGCGTTCGACAACTCATTAGGAACGTAATTCCTATAATAATGGCCTAAATACAGCTCTGTACAAAACCGTCACCATCTGATAGATAGTAAACTCAATTTAGGGATCTTTACTGAGATTATATTTTTAATTTGTTACATGAAGCCTTGTGCCGGTATAAAACCTAATCAAAAACATAAATAGATCCCAAGAAATATAATTTCAAATAACACATTAATACAAAACCAAATATTAAAATCATTTTCGTAATGACGTTAAATTGTCACCAAAGGTCACTGACGATGTTCACAAGACGAGAGCGCAAACCATTCACTGCATATGAATAAGCTTTGCTTAGAACTAAGGTGTTAATGTAACCACAATGTGTTTTAGTTCACGGATAAAAATATCATTTTTATTACATGATGTTATCCTCAAGATACAAAATTACGTGTACGTCATCGTCTTACTAATCAGTATTTGTAGTTTATTACGTCATTCATTTTGTTACATTGGAAACACTTGGAGGGTATCGGTTTCGTTCATGTGCCTGGTAAACGTCGTATGATATATGCACCACGAAAAATATGAATAATATATTAATTGTACAAGCTTTACTATGTTAGTTAGACCAACTTTTCAATTCTCACCACTATCCAATTAAACATTCTATCTATTTATAACATTGATATAACACATTAAGACGCTATCTCATCCAGTATAGATGCATTAAACGTATTTTACATAAGTAATGCCGGTTGGGATTTTATTTTAAATTTTCTGTAATATATATAAATTTATATATTAAAATGTCATACACCAAAGGCACAGGCAAATTATCTATAGGATCATTTAGAAAATCAACAGAGCAAAGTGAAAAAGCATACTGATATACTACAAAGATGTTACATTACTCAATTTAGAAATCGAAAATAAAAATTAGGTTGACATGACGACTTGCCGCTCCTACTAGAGTAGTAACAGTTGCTCATCTTTAATGGAACATTCATTAGTGTTGTTGACACTGACATTTAGGATTTTAAAACACAAAGCAATTAGCGTAGTCGTAAACATCTTTTGATGTAACTATGTTAACCAATTAAATTGAAATTTATAAGTTTAAATAACAAAACTTAGCTGTAATAACAAATGCTATTGGTATTTTAAGAATTCTAGCTGATATATATAGCTAAGGTGGCCATATGGCCATACAATATAAGATGAATATCCTTTTGGCACATATTTATTAATAAACAGGAATATCCTGCTGCTATTAAAACTCATGCTAACAGTGCTAGGCGTCATTAGGATGCGCAGGCGCACAGGCGGCGCGGTGCGTTTGATTACCCCTAATGTTGCAAGTTGGACAGGGCAGGACTTCACGCGCGTTATCAAACAATGAACGAATCGTGAACATAACGAATTACCGATTTTCACGCTGAATCGTCGACAATGTTATCGTTTTTTGACATCGTAAACACCATGTAAAGGTCTAATAGTCTGGTGTACATAATGGGCATAATATAAATGTAGGATATGGAAGGGAAAGTTTTCCTAAATTTTAGGTTTTCGTAAATTACGATGTGAAAGCCAAAAGTTACAACTCATGTTATCACTTGGTTTTTTTTGGAGTCAAGTATACAATATTTAGAATACCTCAATTAAGGTTCAAGGTTTACATAACCTTGTTGTCCAATTTGATTCCCGAAAAGACGCCTAAGCGACTGATAAAAGTTTGTTGCAAGTTTTGGTTCTTCACCAAGGCAAGGCACAGGGAATCTTTACGTGTGTAACCGTTTAAAAAAATGGTTTATTTTGGCACATCCCTACCGGAAGATCGTCTCGTCCTTCGTCAGAACACATAACATTGGTAACACGTATCGTTCCTGCGGCGACCGCGAGCTGCATGCTAATGCGATGCGTGACCATTGGAGTATCCGAACAGCTTTCACTCGTCTCGTCAACCGACGCGATCAATAAAATAAAACAAACGATCACATACTCAGTCATATCCTCGAACTAGGATCTCGTGATCAGCTGAAAACACAATCGCATACAATTAGGCATCAGATATACCACCAACAATAACGGCGACTTCCTATTCTCTATTGAAGGTATGGTTACTGTTGGTGTATGTTTTTAAATTTCAATGCATGCGTTTCATGTCATAGCTGGCACCGACATCCTGCTTCCGGGCCATCCGCAACACCGTCTAACTAACAAGGTTGGTCATAAATCTCAATACCATATCTGCTACCGATTGAGGTATGAGGTTTTGCCATGATCGAATTCGACATTTTGACATGCTGGATTATTAAAATATCCTACAGTACTAGTCTGTCAACTTGAAATGAGCTTCAACGATTCAGTAAATATATGGACGGAAGGGGTTAAGCATAAGCTGACAAGTGGACTGAACTTATGGTGCAGAGAAATACACGCGATTCATATAGGCCAGGACTATGAAAAGGAGTCACACACACTATGCTCCCAAAAGCTAGAGATCTTTATAAAAAATGTTATAATAGAACATACATAGAATAATTTAAAATGTGTTACATTGTGTAGCGTGGTATTCGATTTGTATAAGAATCGGAAAATGCTCCTGGATAATATTTACTGAAGTAGAGTAGACGGCGCGTGTCCAATCCGGATTTTACATATATTATAAATTAAAATAATTATCTATGAAGACATAAAGGTGTATAAACAATAAATCACATTCATTGTTAAAATTGTTTCCCTACTAAGTTTAAAAAAGAACTAATTACCCCAATAACATTTATTCACCTATTCGCACACATTCGTTTGTAGGTATTAAGCCACACTTTCATTTCGGCGACCCACAAACTCGTACATATGTATGTAACTAGACGGAATTAAGGCGAACTGAGATTGCGATGTAGCACTAGATACAATTAAACATTTTAAGTGTGGTTTAAGTGCCATCTGTACTTTAAGATTTGACATTTCGATATTTTAATTCATTGAACTTCAAGATTTTTTGGTAATTTCAGAATAGAGTGCATGATGCATGATGCACTGTGCTATCCTATAAAACAAAGTGATGAACTTTAATATAAATTAAACATCGGTTTGAAGCTTTCTTCTTAGCCTGCAAGGCATCGGTGAAGCCTTTTTTCCAGACGTCCATGGGCGTTGGTGACTAGTACCATCTGATGGCTCGACTAATCGTCAGTCAGCTATTGATATAAAAATTAGCACAATTCGCTCAATTGATTCCTCGTTATGTTCCACAAATCTGTTTTGAAAAGGACGATTGACATCACATACATTTGCATTGTTCCGTATATTCATACGGAACTTTCTCATTATTCCTCTCCAGCTCAATAGAATAAAGCTTTTGTTTGCAATATGAAATAGATTAAAATTTTAAAAATATCCCTTATATATATCCAGCTACGAAGCAAAATCCATTACCGTCCATTACCCGTAAAACTTAAATTAAATTTTCGTAAAGAGGTAACGAACCACGGTTAACGGTTGATACCGCTGTCTTCTACATCTTTGGCCACTCGCCAAAGGTCGCACGACCCGCGTAAGCAATGGATTCCGTAAAAACAAGCCATTGTTTTATTTCAACACGCTCAAACTTAGCGGGTACTGGGTGGAGAGTTCCATTGTTATATGAGAAATTCAATGGGGATTACTAATGCGTTTTGACGTAGATTAAATTGCGGAAGTAAAAGGTAAAATTTTATGTTTTAATAAATGGAATGAAGGTGTTTAAATTTTGTACTTTAATTAATTTTTTGTCGGTCGATTGCTTACGATTGGAACATACGTAGTAAAGACTTTAAAATTATCATAATGACAACTTTGACTTCACCCCTTCCGTTGTGACGTCAACTGAACTATGTTATGACGCAGCTATAAATCGCCACGGGTTGCGATGACGATGTATGTATGCTTTACGTAGATTTCATTTTTTGCTCGATGGTTGCTTGAAAGAGATTGCTTGCTTAATAAGGCTGCCATTTTTATTTTGGTAATGATTTAGGGTAAAGATAAGTTTTAAAACATTGAGCTGACAAGGAGTTCGCCGCAAACTCCAAACAATACGAGTAAATCTCAAAATTACCGACAGGCAGTGAATTGACGTCACGAGCGGTAATGACCGAGTGAAATTTGAAGTCACAACCAACGTTACTAATGTGCTGGTTAGTTACGGTATAACCAACCTTTTAAACTCCATAACGTTCGGAGCATAACGTTCACTTAAATATTACCACTTATGTTTTTATGTTGTGGTTTCAGAAATACTATCAGGAAATCCGTTCTAGGTTTTATTTGTCCACCAAAATATTCTAGAAGACCTGTTTGTGTACTTTAATAAACGAGTTTAGTTTGTTTTCAGCTTGCGTGCGTGCGTGCGTATTTCTTTGTCTGTGTTTTTTTATGTTAATAGCCGACAAATGAGCAGACGAGCCACCTGATGGTAAGTGGTCACCGTCGCCCATGGACATCAACAAGACCTAAGGTATCACTGATGCGTTGTCGGCCAGGAAATGAGAAGTAGGTTAGAAAGAATGTACTGGCTCTCAAGCCCCCAGCCGGAACACGACGAGTCGTTTGGCGGCTGACTCAAGCAGGAGGGTGGTAGCTAGCCGGGCAAGCTCCACGGAAAGATAATAATATCAGTAATAATATTAATGACTTAATATTAATACTGATAATATAATCCATACGCGAAGCCGTACCACCAAGCATGCTGGCTTCTGTCGCTTCTTACGACACCCCGTTCTGCCAGCATGGGATTGGGGGTAGTATTCTAAAGCCGCCCCAATTGTGTGAGTGCGCATGCAGATTATTCTGATAATAAACAGAAAACTAAAAAAGTACAATTAGGAAAAAGGTTCTCTCAAACAAACAGGTTGTCATTGCAATATATTGGTCCGCTCGTGGCAACTGTAGACAAAAAAGATTGCCGCTCCGTTATCTCGGAAGCAATGTACAAAGAAATATGACACATTACTCGAAATGCTATTGATTATAAACACCAGTGCAAATGATGGGAAATAACAGCTATCGAGAGAGAAAATTTACAATTAACCGTCAAGAATCTAACGATTATACTCACAATGAAACAGATAATAAGAATTATTACCGCTCATTAAGTCACATAATTTCCTTAACTCACTTTTTAGCAGGCTATAGCTCCGTAGGAGTGTTAATGACGCTTTTATGATACTAATGCGTGAAAAATTATTACGAGGAGTGTATGGGAAATTTGTTATGTAAACGTCATTTAATGGTATGAAATGTTTTGCTAGCGGTAAGAATGAGGAACGACTGCAAACAAAACTTGCCATAAATGTCGCTTTGTAGATATGTGAAAGCTTCTTTTAATATTATAATGATTGAAGTATCGGTTAGTGATTGTGCAAATTCAGAATTGCTGGAATGATAGTGATTATATTCGCACAATATATTTACTTTGCTCACCTATTCCGATCACTTGTCTCATGAAAGGAATATTATAAGCATGCCAATTACCAACTGTGATTTCAAATATTATCGAGATCGACTTCAGTGCTAAAAATTGCAAAAGGTCCCCCTCTTTTACACACGCTATAAAATATTTTTAATGCTTGCTATGAAAAGATCACCATTGAAATCCATTTAAAAAGCAATATTGTAGTTTTGAGAATTTTGAGTCGTTATTCCTGTCTTTGGATACAAGAGAACTAAATGGATCCAAATAAAAATTCCCTTAATAGATGTTTTCCTCTCGTTTTGTAGGGCTCTGTCGATAAGGATTGTCATCTTTACATAACCATCGTTCCCGGCAATGAACGTCTAGAACAATCAGTTAAAATTGGGGCTGGTTAGAATTGAGCATTTTCGACGAATACTTTTAGGGTGGACGTTTTAAGAGCGAGAGGCAGAGACATAAGAACATACTAAGACATGTTTATGTAAAAAGTATAACCCAAATTGAAGTATGAATATTTTGTCACTGGCACTTGTAAGTATGCAAGATTGCGTTGTTGCAATTGTGTAACGCATTGTGTAACGTATTACTGAACGATTTGTACTGCATCAGTGCGTCGCGTCGATCTATCGCGATCGACTAGACACTAGGATGTAAAATGTTTACTGACGTGTTTCCTTGGTCACACACGTCACTGGTCTTTGTGCTACCCAGTTTGGTGCTGTCAGTTTAATTCGGTAAAAGTTTACCTGCCTGGCTAGTTGCTGGCTGGCTGGTTGGAGAGGCTCCTTTTAGGTTAAAGGTTAAACGTCTTATAGGTACGTGTTTCTGATGAGGTGTTTATTGGCTATTTACATCAAACAAAATAATAATATATCACACACAAAAAGCTTGTCAATTCCGCATGGAATTTGCGTGGGTAAGGTGGGCACAGTAAATCAGCAAAATCTCGTGTACAAAGTGCGAATGCTCCTGTGACGGTTACGTTTTTTCATCGGATATATGGGATCCTAAGAACCCATAGGAGTTTCACAATATCATACGTCCACACCACCGCACTAGGGCACACTGTTTTACACTTTGGGTGGCTTGAACGCAATCACAAACAACTAAAACCCAAAAACAATTATTAATCTCGGCCGAAAAACGAACTTTGAATTTATTGTTTTAAATTCCAGCGAAACACTATAATTTTATTTATTGATACAGATTAATAAAATCTACGCAAAACAGATGATGAATGAATTATCCGAGTATCGAAGTTATTCTAATCGTGGTAAAATGATTAATCATTTACCACACGAAATAAAGATCGAAATAGAAATGGTATGTATGACTCGTTAGCAACCGTTTGCTAGACGCAAAAAGCATTACGCACATTTAACACAAAGATGCGTCGACCCGAACTATAGTCATAAATTATCTATATTATAGATTATAAGTATTCTATTCTATATGTATAGCGTTTTGATGCCAGCCACTCTTAGAAATGAGACGTCCCTTTTATTTTTAAGAGTAGCAATGGTACTATGTCTGTCGCCTAGTCATAGTCTTGAACATTTTAATGGCAACGGGTACTCACGATACATTACAATTACCCATAGTGCGACAATCGAATTTAAAATGTCTCGAACTTTCGCTTTAAATTATTGAAAGTGAAACGTTCTACGCACGTTTATCTGGTGCGGTTGAAACGCAAAACAATGACACACGATCTATGCGGGTTGGAAAAAAACTCATGAAAAGAGTGTCAAGAGTACGAGACACACAGGAGGCTCGCTCCGAATGTGGTCAAACTAAGCCACAAGCTAATAATAATAACAGTTTGAAATATTTATAAGGAATTTTATGGAATAATTGTATGTCAATCGTTAAGATTTTCTTAAACATCTGCTTTTGAACAGAGCTATAACGTAATGATATTTTGTATACATGCTGTCCATAAACCGTTAACAATATAGAATATAATATTGAGATACAATTAAATAAAATATTATCTAACCTAAATATAACTATATCAAACTGAAGTAAATAATATATTACTAAAATAGTCTTAATTAACAGTAGAAATGTAACTGATAATAATATACTCATACATGTCACATTGGTAATAACGCTTAAGAATAGAAAATATTAGGTAATCTCAATGATATTTATTGTACTTGTTAAGATCACGAAAAGAAGCCCCATTCATCTAGTGTTCAGTAATAGCAAGAAATTTGGGACCAACTTGTAATTACATAATAGTTCTGCCGTTATTTGTTGGCTTTGGCTGGTAAGGACCTCAAAATAAAAAGAAGCAATTAAGTTCACAGGAAGCAGTAAAACAAAAAACTGTTACTTCATCGAGTCTCGAGGAAGAGGAAACCAATTATGCAATTAATCATTGACCACTACAGTCGTCAAAGGTTAATTGTATACGAAGCCTGCAGTATCAAACTGGGAGCTGAAACAGCAAAAGAACTACGTAACTTAGGTTAGAACCTAATCTAATTAATGTGTCGCGTTTTATTACTCGCAAATATCATAACACAATTTTTTTTAATGTAAAGGGTAGTCACGATTTTTGTATTTTATATCCGTATTTCGACTGGCTAACGTGCATCACGGCCACAGACTAGGAGAACCGTAGCCAAATCCGATAAAAAGATTCGAAAAATTTCGGATAGGGGCAGAGTTTAAATGAAACACGTTACGACAGAATTTCGCCGCCGAGCCGATACACTAGCCACCTCGCTCTCATTTTTAGACAGTTTTTTTTATTAAATTTTTATGACTATTATTTTTTCTGTCATTATAACATCAAACAATACCAAAAAATAAAGTCAGCCTGTTATCTTGTAAATACATATTGTTTTTTTCCAAGAGCTAAATCAACTAATATCCGTAACCGAAACTATCCGAAACAAGCGGAAAATTCTAAATAATTTCATATCCGTAACCGTAACTGAAGCGGGTAAAATATTATTCATATATCCGTATTCGTATGCAGATCTGAATTTGCGTATCCATAACAGCCCTACTTTAAAGGTCAATAAGATGTTTTACCATAGCTACATTCTTTACGTTATTATTTTTGACTGCATTGGCGTGTTTATTAATTCGTCAAGAAGACACAAAAATATATAAATCATACGGATTTCACCAATAGGTAAACTGACTCACGCGAAAAGTTTCAGGAGAAATTTATGAAACACCTATTAAAACTAAAGGTTTAGTCAATGTGATCGTAAAATAAAGTTTCCCGAACTGTAGCGAGTGTAGGTTACTATTACCTAATAAAGGTATTTTCGTATATTTCAATCCTATTTTCCGTTATGTAATTCTTTATATTTTACAAAATGACATATTTTTTGTAACCTTTTTAACTCTTATTTCTAGACGTTGCTCCAAGAATCATACCTTAGTACGTAGTATATATCTGAGTGATAAGTTTTTCTGTATGAAATTACGAGTATGTTATGTTTTTTAATCTACCACAAATACTTAATGTTGATAACTGTATTCTGTCTGCCCGGCCGCACCGTCCCCCTCCTCCTAGGACCGACCGTAAAATGTTTCATACACGTTTCGCTCGCAGTGTCGGGTGGCCAGTAATAATGCGGTAGAATAAACATCTGCGCGCTTCATTTTCGGTCGGCAACGCGTCGGTGTTATCGTTACTGTTGCCGATGTCCATGGGCGCAGGTGACCACCCTCAAGTGGTTCGTGTGCTCGATTGTCGACTACTTACATAAAAACGGTTCGGTCACTGTACGAAACTGAATGAAATGTATTACATGAGAAAACATCTCGAAGCCATTTAAATTCACTTCGTAAGTGGTGTTGTTATTTTCTCAAAATCATGTCAAAAGTATGCTACGCAATCAAACAGAAGTGAACGAGATAAAAACCACAAGCAGGGTAATTGCCCAATTGACAACACAATGACATAATGGCGCCCTCTCGCGGCAAACAATAGCATTTGTCGCAAATCCACTTATTGTATTTGTATCCCGCCTTTTCTTTCTTTGTAATAGCGTATTAAGAAATAATTTTATGGAAAACAGAATCGCATGGCTATTGAACTTATACAGTTATATGCACATTGATCAATCGAACCTTATTACATTGTCAATCAACACACTCCAACACTAGTTAATAATCACAGTCGTTGATCGTAGGTATTTCGCTCGTAGCTTTATGGCTCGTATTTTCGCTTCCGTATTCGAGAACCGAATGACTTGTACGGTATAAATATAGGGAGGCCTTGCCCTATATTTATACCGTTTCCGGTTTTAGAGAAATGTTTTCGGTATTCTCGCAAAAAAACCGTTCTTACGAAACAATAGGAGAATACGTGACGCAGGTAGAAAAATCCGTGTATGCGATATACGGCCGTATGCACGCGGCACAATGTACATAATGTACTCGAAGTAATTCTTACTGGTATGCCGGGTTTATTGTATCCCTGTTGTTCTCGATTATAATGTTTTCCACTGAATTTTCTTGAACCTTCTTGACAACATGTGGCATCATAGTTGATGACCAGTAGTTATAAATCATAGTTAGAGGAACAAACTTGTTGAATATGAAAATTTCTGCAGCTAAGAGGCTCCATCCATCCTGGAGTCCAAGCAAGCCACCTTTGCTCTTGGTACACCCAACTGAACAACGGTTGAGGCTATTGCGTAACATCCCGCCTGTTGGAGGTCGCTGGGCTCTGTACAACCGAGTTTAATCCCAACGGTTCTCATTCATCCTGCAACAATCGAACGTTTCAACCGTTCCGGTTGCAGTGTCAGGGGACCAGTAATAAGGGTTCCCCATTTCCTTCTAAACCAACAACACGTCGGTGATACGAGTATTTGGTGATATTAACGTCCATGCAAGCGCAAATATTCATAGCTTCATATACAGTCTCACGTGACGACATTGTCCATCTTATGTCCAACTTGTATTTTAAAGTCCGATAAGGTTAATTAATTATTGAAATAATCATCATCGCACTTATAACTCTACTATTGTTACATTCAGTGATCGCCCACATGTGGGAATGCCGAATGAGGGTTTACATACCTTAACAACGTTAACATCGGCGAGGGAAACAGGTAGAGATCGTGTTAAGTGTTCAATAAAATCGATTAATGGCTGCTTTCAGTAACCAAACAATCCCTTACAACAGGGTAAGAGTCCATTTTTTGTCTGGCGTTATTTATCCATAGATATTTTTCATAAGCAATATACCCTCGGAGGTATAGATCGGTTACACGGGTAAATATGTGCATCTCTCTTTGTTTATTTAAACGCAAAAATGTAGTTCCAACTTGTGTAGTATGATCTTTACAGCCGGCAGTAAGAGATACATAATTATTAAAGTCTATAAGCCTGGTTCGTGACATGGACTTGAACAATTGACAATACTTCCGTGTTCTCGAAGACTACCACAACAAGTCAACCAACGAACAAACATGCTGTTGGTAATGATGTTTTGTATTCGAAAGAATCAGTTAATCTAAAATTTTAATGTTAAGACCCCGCAAATGTGGAAAATATTTAGTTACTTTGTAATTAAATCAAAATCCGTGGGTATCAATAGAGTAATTTTTAAATGAAATAGTTTTCAATTTAACCGGCGCTCCTCCAGGAGTGGCTATTGCTCCAAAAAACTATTGTTGCGGGTTAAAAGGTTGCGAGCGACACTTATAAATGAAACATTTTATCTCAGTCCCGGGCAGTAGATTTACATCTGTAACCTTATTTAGAACTGCGTACTACTTACATTATTGTAGATAAAAGCTCCAAGAGTTCCTTACCAATATAAGTAGGTATATTGTATCTCATTCTATAAGCCATCGAATCGAAAACTGTTACACAGTATCGAAGGGGCCAAAGTAATTAATTACCTGTAACAAAAATATTTTGATTAAAATTATTGTTCGGGAATTTCCACTAAATTAAAATTTTACAAAACTACCCTACTGACAAAGTTTTTAGCGATGACAATATTAGTTCTGTTTTAGGTAGTGCATTTGCCAGCAGAGCAATAATCCCTGGATTACGACCGATCGGCTTGGACAAATATGTTTAGTTATCTATCTTTGTGGCAGAATTAATGTTTGATCTCGGGTCTTAGTTGCTGTTGTCATAATTGTGTCATGTCAACCCACAGTTGTCCCATAGTTGACATTTGGTTTCGTCGAACAATAAGAGGGCAAAGGTCTGTCATATTGAGTAAATTTAGTTCTTACCTTTTAGAGAACATTATGGAGAAGGGTCAGATTTGAACAACAACAACAACAACAAAATTAAACAAATGACAATTATTATTATCGTTATTACGAATCCGTATAAGGTTCTTGTGTGATTCGAGGTTTTCGAATGAAATGTATACGGTCGCATTAAGTTCATCAAATGAAAACATAGCATAGGCCAGTTTGAGGGTGACAAGGTCAATATCAAACCGGTTTCAACCAGTTACCACATAGCTTTAAATATCCAATATGATATTAAATAAAGTTAATAACAGTTTACATAACTTTAACATCATTCGTGACTAATGAACGACCTCTCCCCAACAACAAGAACACACGACCCTCAACTTAGCTAAACAATTCTATGTATAATTTGTATATATTTCGTCACGCCTGTTTCTAGTTCCGTGATGCAGATTTGTTGGCTATGATTCATTAGTATCGGCTCTGAGCATCGGTGCCACTAGGACAAAAGTTGTCGTGACACTGATATCATTATTTTTATGGCGAAGAAAGCGTTAATCTTAGACACTGTGTTGAATCAATTTTTGAACGTAAAAACCTTTAAATCAGATCTGAATAGAAACCGTATAAAAATTAAGCCGGTAATATTTAAAGTTCGTTCGACTATCGACAATTTGCGCGGGTAAGTAACGTTGAATAAAAATATTTGTCATTTCTGTTCTATTTTGACTTCTTACTCATGGAACATATAACTAAATCACTCATATAGTATTTGAAATAACTTTTTAAATCTTCCTAAGTAACCAACATCTAATCAAGTAATCGCATTAAAAACCGCATCGAGAGCCGCAAAAAATATCTAAATCGATTTTATTCGAGAGACATCGTTAATGAAAGGTTAAGAATTTTGATATTCTTTATTTGTTCATCACTTTCTTTCAAAAACTAATGTCACATCCTTTCAATGAAAAGTTTTCGGTGTGACTTCACAAATTAAAGCGAATGTAGTGAAAATAATTTTGTCTCCACCAACCTTCGACTTTTCGCGTATACAGAAACTCACAAAAATAGCACTCTCTTTATAATATTAGTATGGATATTGATATTATATTTAATATTTTGTATCTTTACAAAACAAATATTGGCTATGAAGCAAGAAATCGATGCGCAAAAACTTGTACCTTATTTCGGTCTAGCCTTACATAACTAGGCCGCGAAGGTATCCTTGTCTGAGATAATTTAATTTAACAGTATGTAAAGGTCGTGGAATTCGTGGTCCACTAAAGTAATAATGAACAATAAAGATACGCCCTTGCGACCACGAGCCTCTAACAAAGAGATGAGATACGATCACCAACAACAATGCGCCATCCGCGACCACGTACTCGCTGTGAAGGAAGGAATATGATTGAATTTATACTTATTATGATGAACTTCATATATCTTCTAGGGGCTGACAGTGCCAGCGAATTTGCGCGTGTGGAATTTTATGTCCTATAAAGCTTTAACTACTTCTGCTGCAGCACGCGTACATTTTTGTTCTTTCATTGCAGTTTTAGTATTGAGTAATCCATTTATTTATTTTTCTTTTTCGAAGCTTTCTTTTCGAAGTTGGTTTTTTAAAGAAATAGATTTAAGTTTGGAGTGGTCTCTACATCGCAGGCCTTAATCTTATTTTATTGAATGTACCTCTAAACCAAGTTTACACCATTACAATGATACCTACATTCTAGATACAGCTTTACAATGACATGTCGATAATGGAATTTCTATGGAACAATGTCGGCAATGTTCTAGTTTTGAAATACAAACCAGTTAGAAACTATACACAAAGATCCTTTATGCATTGAGACGTTATAGACGAGCTTAATAATGGAAACCAGCAGAGCCTACAAACATTACTGACAGCAGACTGTACATATGTATTGACAGTGGTAGATTGATGAATATAAATTTTGTATATCATACGTAATATAACAGTTTCTTATCAAATCGAATATTGTTTTAGGTAGATTCGTTTTACAACAGTCAAAATGTAATAACAGTCGTAGCAATTAATTGGAGTGTATGATAAGCAAACTAACACATTAACAAAGAAAAACAGAATAAAAATTGATAAATGAGTTCGATTATTAACACATCAAACTTATTACTCTATTTTTTAATCTTTAATCGAAACACACACCCTTGTTATTATTATAATATTCAAATCATTATGTAAATAGAACATATTTATAACATAACTCTTTAAATTGGTACATAAATAACTCATTACCGTAACCATTTACCAAACACACAGTAATTCCACATCACATTGACGGCCTATAACGCTCATGTATAAAAAGTGCTCTATAGAAGATTACGGTTTATCTGCGTAAGCTTGCAAGCGCAGGCTATAAGCTATTAAGTAGAAAATTACACTGTATATGTATACTAAGGTTATGTACATATGTGTGGCGATTCTTGCAATAATTCCGCGAAATAAATTTTACTTCAAAGGAAAATCACGATACATTCACCGCTAGAGAAACAAAGTTATACAGGCTCCACCGACGAAAGCTATAGATTGCTTTATAAAAGAAGTATGCAAAGAAATATCAAAGTTGCAGTAACTAATGGTTATAACGGCGGTCTGCCGCACGGCAGACATGAGTACAAATCCAGCACACACCTTTAATTTTAAAATTTTTTGTGTATTACAAATTAATTGTCACGAAGCTTCGATGAAGGAAAACATTGTGAATAAAGGTGCTCAACTGGGAGTTCTTCATAATGGTCTCAAAAGAGTGTGAAATCTAAAAATCCTCATTTGGCCAGCGTTGCGGACTGTTGTATTGACCCCTCTTATTGTGAGAGGAGACCCGAGCCTAGCAGTTGGACAATCACAGGTTGTAATGATGATTCAAAGAAATAGACTGGTGGAACTAACACGACATACCAAAAAGTACAGGTGTCGCAGTAGGACGATAATGTGAGTTTACCATGTTTTTCAATTTAAAAACTGAATTAACCCCCGGAGTAAAATTCCTACCATGTGAATTACAATAATAATGGCACAGTAAATCTTTAGAATATTCCTATTATTTTTTTTTCTAATTTACATACGAAATAGGTCGTTGAGCAAAGAATTGTAACGATAATGATATGACGAAATGTTAGCGATTAACGTTATATTATATTGTTCAATCGATACAAACTTAGGATCAACTTAAAAAAAAAGATGAAGACGGAAAATCTAAGGGTGCGAAGATGGACAAAAGCGTAGTCCAAATAAATGTGAAATGTTATGTCCAGATCTCTTACGTCTAATGGTATTTGAACTTTAAAGGCATGTCACGAAACCTGCAGTAATCCGAACAATTTGAGCTGTTGCAAGGGGCGATACGATCGTGCCCGAGCCGTCCACAAACAATTATTTGCCGACTGGTTAGTGCAAGCGATCAGCTTTATCTATTTTATAATAACCAGATCGCCGGGAAGTGGTTTAAGTTACATTAACGCTTCGTTTGTCCACAGATGGAAGACGTTGCGTCACATTCGTCATGTTGAGTCAGAGACACGGTCCTATTCGTACGCAAATGTATCTACTGTGTATTGCTATCTCTGAGAATGTCGTATAGTTTGCTTGACATAAAATAATCGATTGACATTGCACGACACTCTTATCTTAGGAGAGAAGAATGGAAGAATTTCGTACATCTCCTTTGGAATGTATCAGCAAGTGCACTCTAAAATCTCTGCTACATTTAATTTTTGTTATAACTGTTTTTATCCTAATTTTGGTCTGCAATAAAGACTTAAATGAATAAAAACCTTTTATGTAGATAAATATTGACAAGGGTAAAAATAACAGAAAATCCGAATCGAAGTTACCTAGGATTCGGAGAACTCACGTACAGGAATACGAGAACGTATACAATAATAATATCGATACATGAGTTATCAAAAGCTAACAATGTTGGACGTGAAGAAGTCATAACTCGTGCAGAAAATTCTTGTAAACGTTGATTTCAAAATTTGGACATTAATACTTCACCTAAATACAAATTCATTTAATCATATGGATATTCTGTAAATACAGTTATGCACGTCATTTTTTGCTTCTACTACCGTTTCGAAACTTACAACTTATGGACTGACACTTCCTCTTAAAACAGCTTTTCTCAAAGAAACCTGCGCCTGCTCGGCCCGTGGTATTAGTTGAATATCTCACAACCTACGGATGCAGCAACCATTAATACGTCTATAGGCTTGCTTTCATATTTTAACTTTTTTGCAATCACGGTTTCTAATATGATATCTGTTGATGTCGGAACCAAATCCCAAGTGAGTCTGATTCGATTTAGCCTACTTTTTTGTTGATATAGTGTTGTGAATAGTGTATTATGGACCATAAATTTGGGTTCAATCGATCGAAGCTTTTCAAATATATAAACGACATAGATACTAACATTAACTTATATTTATAAGATTCTTTCATGTAAATTACAGTGATCTGCTTAATGTTGCATAACGCTATTGGCTTACGGAAGGTCTTGGGTTGCAGCTTGGAAACCGAACGCACGGTCACGGGTTGCGGGTCTACGATTTACTACTTGTACTGGGGGAAAGTAAAGAATGGATGGAACGTTGACTAGTATCCACATTTTGTTACTAAAATAATAAATATGTATAGCAACCGTTCACCGTAGCCTTCACGTTGTGAGAGGAAACTCGGGCTTAGCCGAGGCCATAGTCCACGACGCTGAGCAACTGTTAATTCGGAAGCTTCGCAGACCTTCGAGAAACTTGGAAAACATATTTTCCTCTAGACAGGTTTTCCTCTAGATGTTTTCTTTTACCGAAGCAAGTAACAGTTAATTTGGTATATGTACATATACACTACCGGTCAAAAGTTTGAGACCACTAATAAAAGATTTTTGTTATTAGTAAATATTCTTAAAATATTGGTGATAAAAAGTAATCTGCACACCTGCATATTCTATTGTTTTTAAAGATTGCCTAAAAGCTAATTATTTTGTATATAAGCCAAGGAAAGGGCCATAAACCAGCATTGTTTCCAAACTGCAATGTGAGCCGAAGAAAAGCTAGTCCGATAATCGATTGTAAAAATTTTATTACCTCATTACCGCAGCTGACACTTCGTTTTTTTTTTACATCATCTTACAATGCGATTGTTCTATATTTTTAAAATATGTTTTTAAGTTTATTTTAACCCGATAGTTTCATGGTTATCTACGAATATCTGCTGTTAGTCTGATTTTGTGATTCCTACAGTCAAGACGTCACTAAAATAGGAAAAGTTTGCGAAATTAGTATCGAAACGCGATCTGCTATCGTTGTTCTCCATAATGAAGGCAAATCTGAACGTGAGATTGCATCTCAACTCAAGTTATCAAAGACTTGTGTTCATCGCACTATTGTGCGGTACAAACAAACTGGCAGTAATCAAGATCGTCCGCGCTCCGGGAGACCAAGAGCTACGACTTCTAGTGAAGACAAATTTATTGTGGTAACCAGCAAGCGAAACAGACGCCTAACAGCCTCAGAAATCCGCGTTGAAGTCAACAAATCTCGGGAAAAACCTGTGTCAGTGTCTACAGTGAAAAGACGATTGCGAGACGTCAAGTTGTATGGTCGCGTTGCTGATCGAAAACCTATTCTAAAACCGCAGAATAAGAAAAAACGGTTGCAGTGGGCCCTAGCCCATCGAGACTGGACCGAAGAAGATTTCAAAAAAGTACTTTGGAGTGACGAATCTAAATTTGAAATATTTGGTTCAAAAAGAAGAATTTTCGTTCGACGTTCCGCCGAAGAAAAGATGATGCCACAGTGTGTAGTCCCGACTGTCAAGCATGGTGGCGGATCTGTTATGGTCTGGGGTTGTTTCTCAGGCTATGGGACTGGAAATCTGGTCCAAATTAAAGGAATTATGAAAAAGGAGGAGTATAAAGTAATTTTGGAGAAAAATGCTATTCCCTCCGGACTAAAGTTAATCGGCAAAGGATTTATTTTCCAACAAGATAATGATCCAAAGCATAGTTCAAAATTATGTAGGGGCTATTTAGACGAGAAACAGTCAGAAAAAGTGTTGGAAAACATGACATGGCCACCCCAAAGTCCCGATCTTAACCCCATAGAGCTTTTGTGGGAAGAACTTGACCGAAACGTTCGGGAACAATGTCCTTCTTCACAGCAGGCCATGTGGAATGCCTTAGAAGACAGCTGGAAGAATATCTCGCAAGAGACAATAAATAAGTTAATTGCTCGCATGCCAAGATTGGTAAAACAAATAATAAAATGCAAAGGAGGATATTTTGATGAAAAGTCTGTGTAAACTCTCTTGTTTGTATTTTCTTTAGTAATTTAGTATTATCTTTTGTATTCGTAATTTTTTAATTTTAAATATTGTGTATAACATGGAAATAAAAACTGTATTTCATAATGATTTAAATATGTTGACTTTTATTTGTTTTCTTAATTTTTTTATAGTGGTCTCAAACTTTTGACCGGTATTGTAATTCTGACCCGCGCTCGGCTTGTACGAAATCGGCATTCAACCCAACTACCGTTTATTCGGTCTATAAATAATATAATTTGAAATGAGCGCCGCCACGAATAAAATCTTATTGTACGAGTCGCTATACAACCTTTATAAGCTGCTATCATGTCGATAATCAAATATATTGTATGAATGATATCAGTCGGTTGTCTTTCAGATGCCCGCTGTAGAGACGCACGAATTCTTATACATATTAAAATTAAGTTAATTTAAATAGAGTGTTTCGTTATATTGTAAATTTAATTTGAATGTGCTATCTCCTAATCTATACTGGAACAGCATTGGAATTGCGCTCTAAGTCCCTTTATTTGTGTCGGTAGTTCTTCGACCTTATCTGTCCTACGTGCAAAAGTATACATATATACGAAACTAACTTAAAATAAGGTTTAAAAATAACTCAATACTACGGATTCGATAACCCACTGCAAATTAAATCAAATTTGATTTGATATTAGCAAATATTATTGCACATTTTCGAAAGGCTCTAGGTAAGTGAAACATTAACATTTGTCATTCAAGTTTCATCATAACTGAACGAGTAGGAAAGTGAGTGCAAACTCTTAATTCGCCGCATGAATATTAAAACATAGCCTTCAATTGAATTCAGGTCGTCCAGACTAGGTCGAAAGCCGGTTTAAGTTCTAAGACCGTAAACACAGTAAGATTTTGTGTCGAACAACGAGTTCAGTGAAGTTAGTTTCTCGAATAATCCTTGAATATAAGCAAATTGACTGATTTGTCAATGGATAACGGAGAAAAACAAAAAATTAGAACCGAATTTTTTAAGTTCTTAAACTAATTTGGCACAAAGAAAGGAGGTATTATGGTGTAGGTATGTACAATAACAAAGATTTAGGTATGAGTTTGACATTTAATAACAGTTATATTACGAATTTTTAAAAAATGTTATTCTAATCAAATCTTATTGTCTGCCTTTTTCGGTTTCAAATTGTGCATCAATACCCATCCATCAATAACCATTTACAAAATAGCCCTAGAGACGGACGCTGTAAATATACGATAATCAACTGGATGCACCACAAACTACAATAAAATCAGCATATAAGGCACCAATCAATTAACAAACAACCTCCTGATGTAGGATGAATTTTTAAATCTTGCAAATAAAATAAAAATTTCTGTATTGTACTTTGTTATAATATCAACGCAAACGTGAGTGCGGATGGCCGCTAGTTTTAATAATACAAACACACAGTACGTTTAGTAAGCCTCCCGGTGTTGCAAGTAGCATAAACATAACCTCTCGTTGCGAATCTAATTCGGGACCCCTCGTTTGAATTGTAATTGAACTACAATATTTGATATATCAACCACAGTTTCGATTTTGCTGGTTAATGGAAGACTTGTTGGCCAATACTTCTACAGGTGGTAAAGGGTTCGTTACACTCATTACGAAGCTGTGATTCTGCCATACACCATGTCTCTACAGCACAGTACACTGTGCTGTAAAACGTTTCAATTACATCCAAGGCTCTATTTCTGAAATTAAAAGAACGTCTTTGCATTTTTCTTATTTTAATTAAATGATGGAGCAACGTAAATTAATCTTAATGGTGATTGCGAGTTCCGTCCACGGTGTAGCCGTTGCCTAAGGTGTAGTTATTCGTTGGGAATCCAGCACGTAATACGTGTCCTAACTTACGTTAACATTGATACCGGAAACCGTCTACCTTGTGTGGATAGCGGTCACTTATAGTGAATACTATTACTAAACCAATAACTACAATGAAGAGATTTTATGTTAATTCTTTACAATAACAGATCGTTGTGGGGATGATGGTAGGATGTTAATATGTAGGATGAGGTTTTATAGGTAAGCCACAAATGTTTTATTTCAGCGATTTAAACGAATGTGATACTCACAGAATAGACCACTAAATCATTAAACACAGTGTGAAGTGTTAGCTTCAAAAATGTGACTACCTTTTTATATAAATAGCAAATGCGATGGGCTATATAATGGTAAGTGGTCACAGCCATCTAAACTCGGCCACTATCTCCATAGGCTACGCTGCTGCGTCAGCTACCCAGGACGGACAGTAAGAGCCATTGTTTTTGGCTCTCCAATTTTAGAAGAAGGGAATACAACCAAGCTGACGAAGAAACTTACGACCGTGTTAAATACCGCCAATGTTGTTTTGGGTAGTATACAGAGCTCAGTGACTTACAACATGACATGTTTGATCTTCACTGGAAACAAGTCCAATTGTCATGGGGCGACAATCGACCGGATTATTTTAAAATGTGGGAAGTATTTAAAGACTCCTCAGTGTTATGGGCCGACTCATCCTGTTATAACGAATGGACGACACTGTTTTGTGAATCGCAAATGTTGATTTAAAACAAAATACGAGTAACATTCTGGTTTAAGACTATTGAGTGTCTTATTTTAAAGTTGGTTATTTTAGGGTTGAACGGTGTAAGGAAAGTCTAGTGATGTGGGGGTATTTAAATGAGTCGCAGATAAGCTGCGAATGGGGCTGCCCCCCAAACCATGTCCCACTTGCTTTCCTGCCCGATATGTCCATCCACTTGCACCTTGGAAGACCTATGGAAAACTACTGGCAGCGCTGCAGCCGTGGCCCAGTTTTGGGAAAAAACATCTAAACGTCATTGACTCGAAAAAGAAGAAGATTTTAAAATTGAATTCAATATTGTACATATGTAATAGCTGTAAGTGTTAAACGACGACGCAAGATGAGGCGGATCTCTCAAGGTAACTGCTATTCAGGTTACGACAGTTAATTTCAGCTATATTACGAATACCAACTAGTCGAATGCGGGGAGAACAAACGTAGCGGATTATCGAAAATGTAAGTAGCAAAGCTAGGATATTAATCTCGTTTAATAATTTTTAATTAGCCCCAACACAGCAAATAATAATATGACCCTTGAATTTAAGTCTACCATTACATATAGCATCAGCATTCCGATGCAACTAATACCACCAAAAATTAGGCTATTCCGAAGCGTCGAGCGACCAAAATATGTATATTCCTCAATCTCTTAACGCTTTCGCTTGACCGCTTTTGGCATTGTTCAACCGACAATTCACACGAATCAATTGCATTCTCCTAATGAACGAATACTACAACAATCAACCTTATTACTAAGCGACAAAAATATATATTTTCTGTACGCCTATTTGAATGTTACCGGTTCGTAATAAGGTTCACTAATGCATCCCAGATATGCGATATAATAATTTCAACTTTATTACAATGGGCATAAATTTCGTTTAATCATAACACTTAAACATTTAAATTGCATTGCTAATATTTAAATATCGACCATATAACAACGTGTTAAGGTTGACGGTGCAAGAATAACAGCAATGCCACGGTCACGTTCCGTTGCACCGAGTTTGTTTAAGACAAGGACGGGTCTCTTTTTTACATTATCGCTTTCTCTGTCGTAGGTTACCATTTAGCAAGATGTCATAATAACGAGCGTGTTCAACTTTGACGATCTGTTTCTTTAACTGAACTTTGAGCTGATGTCCTGCTGATATGTAAACGTAATAAATAAGATTATCATAAAACATTCCCGAAAACATGAATTATTCAGTTTACCCTTGAATATAACAATCGGGCAAAATAATATGAGTTACTTTAATGATGAATCGATACACCGATAATAAACGTTCATACACTCACAGCCCTGCACTAGTATTGCGGGTAGCATGAACGTACACAAATTTGACATCCCAAGCGACCATGACCATGACATAGTAGAATACCAAATAACAGTTATGAAATTATTGTATATATATCAACATTCAAAATCTATAAATGGGACTTTGGAAAGTAAAAATAAAAAATAAGCTATCAAAAATCTTTTGAGTGGACACCTTTTATAACGTGAATTTATTTCGAATTTTCAAATTAAAATTGCAATGACGCACCCATTCCGCAGTGTTTTGTAACCAAACATAAATGTAAAACCCATTTTTTGCCCTCTCAACCTCCAACTAAGAACGAATCCGGAGAAAACTACAGGTAGCAGCGTTAATTTTATCGAAGGACTTGAATCTTCCAAAGTTCCTTTACCGCCAGATTAGGAACGGTCTACGGCCGTCACTTTGTCTTGAGACTCCTCCGTCTTTTGTGATTTAATTGTCTTGACGTATTCGGTCATTGTCTTTGGACTGCAGTAATCAATGTACTTCACGCGTATTTGGGATTTGCATTAAACAATTGACATTTGCGGTTTCGGTACAAAGTGTTAACGTAGTAACTCGTAGTGAAATTAAATTTTATTCTAAATTAGTTTTTTCAAGCACATTTTTTGAAAGTTAAACCGCGCAGTCGCTACAGAAAGTCTCTTCATCGAATAGACTAGAGAAATAACCTTCGCGAGTAGATTATTACTTCACTCAGTCATTTATTAATTCTTCTAAAAGTTTATAATTAACTGTGTGATAAAGTATAAGAATAAAGCTAAATAAGTTCTATAATAGTATTAAAAAAATGAGGCGCTTATTCACCAGAGGCACAGTTAGGAGTTGATCATGTGATCGTTTATCTGATTTCGAAACTGTTTTTTCTTCTTTTATAAATGATAATACAATTATACCTCTGCAGTGGGACTCCTCGTGTCGCAGCTAGTCTAGGCTAGACAAACACAAACGAACAGTCAAGTCGCGAGTGTTGCCTAAGTCTGTCAAGGCCAGAAAATCAAATTTGGGACATCTGTAACTAGTGAAAAATAGAAATACGTACATTCTATTTTGAGCTCAAATAATTAAGTATTGCTAATACTGAAGATTGGAGCAACTCGCTAGTAAATTTAATTTCTCCCAACGTTCCCACCAATCTTATGTTAAGACTTGAAACGTACGTAATATTGTTAATAACAATTTGCTTTAGCATTATTATCTGCAGCAACTTGTCTAAGGCAAGTTAATTGTAAACTTCTCTAGTCAAAAACACTGGTCTCATTAACTTGTAACTCTATAATTCTCATCACTAATGTCATAATAACAGTGACTCAACGGCGTATTGCAAAACAATTTATAAAGGTCACCCGTCATTTTGTATAGAATGCTTTTAAATATCAACTTAATTATAGAAACCCGTTACAATTCCTACGACAATTACTAGTACAAAACCTGCAAGTTTCTAGCTCGACCGACAAGCAACATTTGTAGTAATAACACAAACTACCTGTATAACTAATGAGGTTAAGTGATTGTAACGACACAATTTTGTGTTCAAATATCTATCTATACATATAATAAAATTCTTTCTGTTCGCTTTTTGTGCATGAACGATATATAATAAAAATTATTATTAGCGGCCTTTATTAACGCAATCAAACCCAAAACAATAGTTGTTAGAATTATTGTCTGTTTGTCTGTGCGTTTGTGCGCGCTAATCTCTGAAACGGCTCAACCGATTTCGTTTTGGTTTTCACTAATGTATTGTAGTAATCATCACTTAATATTTAAAGCACTTTTCATCTCAATCCGTTCATAAATAAAAAAGTTATGAATTAATATATGTATTTTTAATCCACAAAAGTAAAACCCAATCCTATTTCTAAGCGTAAGGTACTTTTTCTGAAGCGAAGCGAGGGCAGTTTGCTAGTACATAATAAAGTTCTATACCATCTGTGTGGGGTTGATATAGAAGCAAAGGGTCTTTTTACGATTGAAAATTCTTCCTGTTAATGGAGCTGTCTAAAACGCAACTAGATGAAACTGAAAACCAGTGTTGTACTCCGAGCCACTGACTCGTGTTGCTGTCGGTCGCTTAAACACGACTGAAACGTTTTAACTGAGTGTCCACACGACACGACACGGGTGTTATGCCTACATGGCAATTATAAGTGAAGCTAGCTAAATATTTGAAATTCAACAACTTTATCAAGCTCTGTCTTTATAAGCAATGTTTTTCTAAAGAGGAAAGCGAATTATTTCTCGTCAAAAACTTTATATTATTTAGTCAAAAATCTATTGAATGAACTCACCGTGCTAAATGCACCAAACATGATGGAAAGATATCAAACTAACGGGGAGCAAAAAAGATATAATAAATGTATACTAATATAAAAAGAGAGCCCGAATTTTGTAAGTTTGTATAATCTCCGGAATAACGGCACCTATTGCAAACTCTTTTACCATTTGAAAGTTACGTTATTCTGGATGGACCTACGCTACACATATAAAAGGTTAACCCGAACAATTTCTGTGCGGACCGTCAGTAATCCATAAACCTACTTTACATCTGAACAATTTACATTTTTACACATTACACTTCAACCCGTTCAATTCCCGAACGTGGCTGACATTGTATAACTTTCGCAATCACTTACGATCGAAACGACGTTAAATTTGACAACATTACCTCAGCAATATTGCAAATAAACCGTAATTATTCCATTTGCAATGCCCCACTTTTAGGTACACTGACGTTTTAATGGTAATAATTAGCGTTTCTGTCCATTTGGACAGTACAGATAGATCTATAACACGTTACGAAGCCAAATAATGTAGCAGTACAGAGGAGTATGTTGACTGTGTAAGTCACTAGCGGAAAGAAGTGAAAGTACCTGATGGTCCAACTGTTTTTTTTTTAATTTATAATAAAGATCTGCCAATGCTATCACTACGCCGTTATTTTCCAAAGGTGTAGTAGACTCTAGATTTTAATTTATCAAAGTCGAATTTTATATGACATCATTTCAGAATAAACAGCGTGTTTGAAATTGATGCATTGACTTAACAAGTTAAAATTAAAAAAAAATTAAAATTAACATAGCTCATAACTGGATGACAATATAAGGGAATGAAGAGAAAGAAGCAGAACCTCCAGATGTTAAAAATTAATTGAATCCGAAATAAAAAAAATATCCAAAACCGTAACCGAATACGATAAAAAAAGTTTCAAATAATTTCGGATAGGGGCCGAGTAAAGTTAAGCATTTTATGATAGGGTTTTGCTGTTTGAGCCGACACATTTATTTTATTATATTATTTTTAAGGTTTTTTTTCCATGATTACGATACTAAATAATACCTAGTCTGAAAGTCAAACTGTTACCTTGTAAATACATTATATATTTTTAAAGGTCTTTAATTATCTTATATCCGTAACCGAAACAATCCGATAATGCGAAATAATTTCATATCCGTAACCGTAACCAAAACCGGTAAAGTATTACTCATGTATCCATATCCAGATCCCAAATATCTTAACATCCCTAGTGAGTACCGTTCAGGCAACACCGCTGTTCCGCAGTCGGTGACTTATCCACTACGAATACCGCTACTTGCTCGGCGTTCATTATCGCAGAGATAATTTTACTCATCGCAGCTTGGTGTCTACAAGAACAGAAAACGGATGTTACATTGTAAAGGTACGTAGGAAATAGTTATGTAATCAATAGACTTGATGTAAAGTAACAAGTAAAGTAAAGCTATAACTTTTTATTTTAACAACCTCTCGTTGAATCGCTTATTTTTTACAAAATAAAAACATATTTCCACATTTGAGTGGCTTATGAAGTTATGACTAACAGGGTGATGTAAACCAGCCTCATAATAGCACGCTCGGAATTACCACCTTCGTGCCAAACGTACGGTTACTTTGTTAGCGACGTGATCTATACGAAGGACGCATACAGTGTATATTACAATACATTCATATTCTTCAAGTAAATCGTTTAGAAACCAACTTACAGGGTTTTCAAAGGAGTTATAAAATGTTTTTTTTTAATTTCCCGCGTACCTTATGATATATGCACGTATTGCCTTCGCGCTAAAGCGATCATTACCACAGACGGGTAATGTGTAATAAACCACTTATTGTGAAAATAATGTTAGTATTTAATTTAGATTTAAAATGTGATTGTAATTACGAATCTTTATTATTCTCTAATAAGATTGTAATTGTCAATGACTGCACTATTAATACAGATTTTACAATGTTATTCTTCATATTGTAAGGTACACGTTAATTATCGTAAATTTTCGTAAATCTCTGTAACATCTGCCTCATTTTTACTACTTCCTTCCTGCGAACGGTGTCGTTTTTAAACACATTTTTTATCTGTTTACGTCTGCTCCAGCTTTGACAGATAATAATGTTTTTATTATGTTGTAATATATACGAATCAAATATAAAAGCCAATACTAAAATTAAGATATTAAAAATTCATGTTTATTGCTATATCGTATGTTGATATCAGAAATTGTAAAAGTTTTAGTGATTCAAAGGATTTTCTCAATCGCAAAATAAAGATGGTCAAGGAAAGTTAAGGAAATTATAATGTTTTAGTATTCTTAATCATTTTAATTTCGTATATAACGTAAGTGTACAGAATTTGACGTGATTGTAAAGCACGAAGCACTCATGAAATTTTGTCATTATCGGCCACTAATACTAATACAGACCGCGTTCCACATTGCTTATTGTTGATACATCGAAAATATAGGTCAATAATTGAGCTATAAATATATACATATATATTGATGGAGGTTGCTGAGATCCGTCCCGGTTAAATCTTCGCGGAAATATTTTTTTTTTAGTCTACATTGAATGTATTGTACACGTGCAAATTCCAATGCGGCATAAGCGCGGGGGAGCGTTAATTATTAAACTATTTTTTATTATCCATTTCAATAAAGAGATTTGTACACAGGTCCGGTTCAGTAGGCGAGGCTGGTGAGGTTGGCCGACGGTGACTCAGCGTGACATCAACGCACGCTTACTCACCGCGCTCGCGCCACCGAGCTGGCGAGAGCCTGTATATTGCCCTTTGAGGGTCGATCACTTTGACTGTGAGAGGTCTTCCGGCAGCAAGCTTGCCAATTTATATGTCCTAGTTTAGCCGGCGTTTTAATTTGTTGTGTTTAAGTTTCACTGTGTACCGACCAAATAGAATAACCTCGTGAAAAAAAACCCGCGTCACTTACGAGTAATTTATGGGATGTCAGTAATAACGCGCTTGAAATAGATAATAAAATAAATAAATAATAGGGAAAAAAGTTATTTCTAATACAAAAAATACGTATTAGTGCAGTCATACTTTTTAATATCCTTATAGTATCTTTTTATATTTTGAAATTTCATTTATGATTCCATCTCATTCTATATGAGTGGCTCGCTTGTCATAAAGTTAGGTTAAATCTTCCCTCGTTAACATTATATAGAGGACTTTCAGGTTTAAGGCCACAAGTTCAATCGCCCCATTTACTTCAACGTTTAAGCTATTTAAAAAAGCCATTATTCATAAATAAATTACACTCGCGTGCATCCGAATTGACTTACCTCTACAAAATGCATAAATGGTGTAATATATTTTTAAAGAATAAAGAAAATATAGGTATATATATATTTTTTGAAAGCTTATTTCATAGGCTTTAAAATGATACCATAATCTCAGGAATCTGCGCAATATTTTCGAATTTATTCGAATTCATTTCACAAGGTAACAAAAATTTAATTAGTGAAAAAAACAAAGGATAATTAAAATTAAATGAAAACAAAAAGTTATGATAAAATTATTAAATCAATAATTATTGTTGCCCCCCCCTAGCCTTAATAACAGCTCTAAGACGGTTCCCCATTGACCTGATAACCCTTACTACCAGATCTTGAGGGAGAGCCTCCCACTCCTCTTCGAGCACTGTCTTTAGCTCTACAATGTCTGCAGGCGCTGGATTTGTGGTCCGCATTCTGCGTTTTAGCTCGTCCCATATGTGTTCAATAGGATTGAGATCAGGGCTGAGTGGCGGCCAGTCCATGGTCTCCATACCAACTTCGTCCAGTAACTGACGTGTGATTCGTGCTGTATGGCAGTGGGCATTACCGTGCATAAGAAGGGAGCCATCTCCTCTGAAGCCTTCATAGGGAAAGACGTGTTCAAGGAGAACGTCTTCCACATATCGGTCTGCAGTCAGACCGCCTCCTCGACCTCCACTAGGGATAAAAACAAGAGCTGTTTTTCCTTCGACAGAAATGCCTGCCTACATCATACACGAACCATCGCCATAGGACACTGTTTCGGCGAAACAACATTGCGAAAATCGCTCGCCAGGACGCCAGTAGACTCGAGCTCTCCTGTCGCTGCCATGCAGACACACTCTGCACACGTCAGTGAACAGGACCTATCGCCATTGTTCAGTCGTCCAACCGATGTGTTCGCGAGCAAATACAAGGCGAGCTTGTCGGTGGGCTGTAGTCAATTTGGGGCCTCTGGCAGGCCGTTTTGGAGTCAGGTTGGCATCTTTTAGCCGTCTTCTAACCGTCCATTGACTGACAGCGACTCCACGAACCTCTCTCAGCCGCTGCTGCACAGCAACATCGGTGAGATGGCGATTTCTGAGACTTGTAGAGACGATAAAACGGTCGTCTCTCTCAGAAGTACGCCGCCGCCGACTGTTATCTGGCCTCCTAGAGTAAGAATTTGTGTCTTGGAACCTTCTGTATACCCTGGATACAGCAGATTGGCTCAGATTTAGTCGACGAGCGACTTCTCGCTGCTAAAGCCCTGTTGTACCAAAAGGACAACTTGGGCGACTTCTTCTGGTCTTGTATCCGTAGTGGCGGCGAACTGGTAATCGTATCTTGCGGAAATGTGTTCAGGTCAACTTCTGATAAGCGACTGATAAGGGTGCGTTACTTACGGGGGTTTATATAGGGGGTGGCACAGCGCAGCTCGTTAGTACTGCAAGCAGTAAATTTTACGCACTTACGTTCATGCCACGATATTTTCCAAAGTGGTGATTGGATTAAAATGATAAATGTGTTAATTTAAAGGTAAAAGAATAGGTTTAATAAAAAAATACCTTTTATAAATTTTTTTTTTTAATAAAAACACACTGTTTGTCTATTTTGTATGGGTGAGTCGATTCGGTTGCACGTGAGTGTATAAGCTCAAAGTAAACTCGTCAGTTAAACACGATTTAAATAAACTTAGTTATCGTGTCAATGCCACTGCGACGGGGCAACAAGACAAAAAACTGACACCATTTTTGGCGCCGCGCCGGAAGCATGCCCCGCGGCGGAAACTGAACGCTTAAGCTTTTATCTCGTAAGTTTTCAATAGCAGCTCTCAAAAGATACTTATTAACTGGTCCAATACATATTTTTAATTAAATTTATGCACTTATCTCAGTACCAGTATATAACCTCAAAGCTTTTGGCGAAAAATATTATAAATATCGTATTTTAAAAAAAGAAAAAATTGTTTTGACAGACTCAATATGAATCTAAAATCTAATGGTCATTAATCAATAGCCAAAGTTATCATTAATACTGGCTGGTGTTACTTTTGACACGTACGTGACGTTAGTTTGGCTAAAAATGTAACTAACGTCACAAAAACCAATCAGCTGTTGTTCGCACGCGTTCAAGGTGTGTTTGACGTTTAATGCGCCGTTCCCAGCCACCTGGTGTTAGGGTTCCGCAATCTGGCTACCGGCGATATCACTAGCCAATAAATGTCTACTTTAAATCCATTATGAGTTTCGAAATGAGTGTATGAATGCAGGTCATACGTATTGAAAGGTTCGTTTCGTATCAATGTATCAAGATGCTATCAGGAATGACACCGTAACTCTTCTGTATATAAACCGAACTTTGTTTGTTCCTATATCAAAATTGGTTCATCTGTAATTGTCAACGACGATATTTTCCAATGTATTGTTACGAAGCATCTCGAAGTCGGCAAGCTTACGAAGTTTCGAGAAGGGTGGCCGACCGTTACGGTTAGGTAAACAATAGAGGCAATAAAAGAGAAACCCAGGTAGTAATAAAAACTACCTGGGTCACTCCAGGCCAATCTGGCCCGTATGCCTTAGGTAAAAGGGGCGAGATTAGCATAGGTGAGGGCCGAAATGGGGTTGGTTACCTGACCCGCTATTGTTATGTCGATTTCCGGGAATTCCTGTTGTTGTTGTTGTTTACTACAACGAAGGGCGTGGAAGGATCTGGAAGCCCGGAAATCGATATAAATAGCGGGCAGGGTCGGCCACAAGGCATTCGGTCTCCGGATACGAAGTGAAGAGTTCTCTCCCTACGAGGCGAATACCTGCGATCTACGAGTGTAACTGTGATTGTGAAGTGTGTGTGAAGAAAAATAGTCTCTGCGGAACGATTGTGGCATTTTTACGAGCCTACGGATCCTGACACGTAACAGTATTTATTTTATTGAATCACCAACATACTATACACTATTGCTACATAAAATATCATAAATGACGGTAACATATCTAAGTGCCAGCACAATTGACGACCCCATAGCTCTGTTGGTAGTGACCCTGCCTGCCGAGCGGGTTCATTTCCCGGCCGGGGCAGACATTTATGACTCAGATAAATGTTTGTTCTCGGGTCATGGGTGTGTGTGATGTCATATTTGTGTAAGTCCATGCCGCCCACAACACAGGGAATTCGAGTGAGGGGGTGTGAGTGTGGAAACATTTATTTATTTATTATAGGTGACGACAACATGCAACAGGATAATGGTGATAAGGAGCGCTCACATTACATTAATAATATAAATAAATTAAGAAAACAATGTTCGAACAGAAGAATGTTTCATTATATAACTTCGGTTGAGCTTTTGACACACACGAAACAATAAACGCGCGATGCCAATTCGAACTTGACCGCTTCTTTCCAATTCCGATCCAATTGGTTTAGAATTGCTCCAGTAACGGGAACAGCCGTCCACCACATGTCTTATTACTGTTTTTTGTATAGAAAGGTGAGGAATTTGACATTTACCTGACGATACTTATTGATGTATGCACTTCAAGTTCAAATTTATAAAATTCTTTCGTAAATAGTGTGGATAAAAAATAAACTATTGATCTAGAAAGTCAGCATACTGCAGGTCATGACTCAATTAGCAGCCAAGGAAGTATTGAGTGTACGCGACTACTCACCGCACTACTTCATACTTGTAGATTGGTTTAGTGGTTAATGGACAACCCAAGTATCGGAAGTATATGTACTTTAGGTGCCGGAAGGCCTGACCTATCGAGCAACACCACGACCGGCGGCTGAACTGCCCCCCGAATCGTGAACACATTCATGAAATTTTTCGAAAAACCGGTCACCTGTTAAGTCTCTACCGCATTGCATTGCTTATCGTTGTTGATCGTTCACGAATGATCGCATTTCGGATACACCTAAATTTATTGACACCTATAAAATACTTAATATATAACCATTTTATATATTGCAATAACATAGTTTATGGCAATAGTTTTAAACGTGTTACAAAATTAAAATTTTGTCCATAACCAGTTCTAGTTTTTACAAATAATCTTTGTAATACAACTTACGGTTATCGTGATTGATGTTAGTTAGTGTTTATTTATGCGCCTGTCAGTCCGTTGTACTAAATTTGTATAAGAGCCTATTTTGATTAGTATGCATGGTGAGTTTTAATTAGCATTCAATTGGATTGTCTGTCCTTGGTGCTCGCGCGCAGGGGGAAGATTTGTGGCGTTACGAAATAGAAGCAGAGGGGGCATTCGATTATATAGGTACTATTTTAAAGTATAACTTGAAGAAACAGCTTACGTTGTCTCATCACCGGACGAATTAGGTTTATAAAAAATTGAAATGATATATATTATGTTATAAGAATTATCTTGTATTCACCGTATTTGTATTGCCGAGCGGCCGTATTGGGGCGGCCTAGAATACTCGTTCAATCCTATACTGGCGGAACAGGGTGCCGTAAGAGGCGACAGAAGCCAGCCTGCTTGTTGGTAGGATTTTACGTAAGGATTATATTATCAGTATTATTATTAAGTCATTAAAATTATTACTGGTATTATTAGCTTTCCGTAAAGCCTGCCTGGCTAGCTACCACGCTCCTACTTGAGTCGGCCCCCAAACGACTTCGACGTCATCGTGTTCCGGCTGGGGGCTTGAGAGCCAGTACTTTCTCTCTTACCTTCTTCTCATTTCTTGGCCGACAACGTATCAGTGATATTATTGGTCTTGCTCATGTCCATGGGCGACGGTGACCACTTACCGTCAGGTGGCTCGTCTGCTCGTTTGTCGGCAATTAAAATAAACAATAAAAACAGTTGCATTTGACAGCTTGTCGATGCACGTTCACATACATATGTCTCCGGAAACTTTAAATCAATATTACGCGAGTATTTACAAAAGTTATTTAATAGTTAGCTTACTTTATCGATTACGTAACAGTTAGCCTTTTAAATCATACTCACATCAAGTTGTTTTACTGATCTATTTTCTATATTTTAAGAGGTACATATATTGCTTAATTCCATATCTGAATGTAACGAGTCTACCGTCACTATATTGTGGATGCTAATATGTCGTTCGACATTTGAAAGTCAAGCACCAGTTTCGATCTTCAATTATTATCAGTGACATAACACAATATAATATGTTGTGGATTTCCATGTAAGTGAAGCACTCGAAGGCCCACCTGACACACGTCTCTACTTCTAATCGAGGAAGTCCACAACATATTTCAAAACATTGCTCCAGAGCTGATTGGGAAGGGCTGCGTAAGCGAATCAGGGATACTTTTATGCCTTTAGGCCTCCCATTAGACGCAACTGATAAGAGACGGATAACTTAAGCATCATTTTTGTCCTTCGAACGTTTACAATAGACACAAGGATAAGCGTTGTTATTTCTATCACATTATGAAATAAGATGTCTTATCACGTAAAATTGAAGGCACCTAACGAGCTGAAGCAAATATATTTGTCAAAATATCAGCTTCCGTAACAAAAATTTCTTCCACTTTACTGTTACTACAACTAAATTAAATTATATAAAATAGTACAAACCACCCGTTGAATTGTATAACTTTTTATGATTAAATCAAATGTTAGAGATTTATAAAATTCAATTCTGAACTTATCGCAGAGTGCGTTTTGACTAAATCGATCAATCATGAACCGAATCGGCACAACCATTGATAATGACACGGTTCGATTTTACGCGATTACTCGGTTTATTTCTTAAGCTTTAAGGATCAATTTATAATTTAAGGGCGTTGTAAGACTATTGTGAAACCGGATCTCCACGACTCAAGGTTAAAGGATTTGCGAAACTGATTCTTTTATTAAATTTTGGTCAATTGCTTGTTTACCTTGTCAAGAAAACGTCTTTTTACAGTAGGCTTTCCATCTAAAAACTTTATCGATAGACATCCAAAAATCGTCAATACAGAAGTAACATGCAGTTCGCCTGATGGCCTGCTAATGCCGAGTGGTCATTACCACCTATAGTTACACAAAACTAACTGAATAGTATACACTTTATAACCCTGAATTCATTCGCAGTTCATTTTAAGCCGCGGGTCTTTCCTCGTAATCGAAGCCTGTAGTGCATATTATCGGATCCCAAGTTCTTACGTTACCCGAACCTTGTTACATGGCTTAACGGCTCCTATATGACAACAACCAGGACTCGCCGATGTTTGAAGCACGAGACTGCTAATGATCACTCATATTCGGTACATTATTCAAAATTGAGACAGCCGTCGCGTCGGGCTATGAGCTCTTTGAAATTGTACTATTAATAAAATATGAAGAGACCTTCGACCAATGCTTTATATTACTTGACACATTCATAGGAAATATTAAAATCAAAGATTGTTGGTACGAGTATATTGAATTTCTTGGAAAACAATCATGACAGGTAGAATCAAGTTTCCACTTAAACTCAACCTTGATAATTTTCTTAGTAATAAATTCTTTAGTACAATTCTTATTTATTTATAAATGGTTCGTGTAGATCGTAAACATTGAAGGGTAACATTCAATCGTAAACGTTAAGAAGTCAGACACAGTCATTACTAGATAGGAGTTCGAAAGCTTTATTGTAGTGACATAAACCCTCGTCAGCTATTCCGACTGACAAGTTAAATATCACCATTAATTATTGCAGTATTTACCAACACGAGTTTCTATTATCTGTAATATAATCAGAAAAGTCAGACTCGCACTGCTACTACCGGGTACTGGGACGGAAACTCAGCAGGTAGCACAGGCTTGCGTTTAGATCAGGATGAGGGTGCCACCCGCCTCGTGTAAACGTAGCGTTTCAGTTCAGTCCATAAAAGTAACAACAGAAATTGTACTGGTAATAGTAGTATGTGTCTATACACTAATAAAACAATAATTTTATTTCAGATCGATGAAAAAGATACACGGTCATCTGTCGCCTATTAACATCAATAAAAAATCACAAAGGTTCTGCCTTCATCGGTTACACAACTATTCTCTAGTATTCTAAAAAATACACATACAACGTAATCAACGTTTATATGTACGGATTTATATGTATGTATAGAGCACGCGTCAGGTATCCGGACATAAAACGAGGTATTTCATAACGCATTATTCGTGTTATTCATGGGTCGGCAAACTCTATTCAAAGAAAAACCCACGCTCCATTTAATTGTAATATATTCGGAATAGAACCGCTAGACTAATTCACTTGCGCGTTACGTCACGCACAAAGGTTAAATGATGGTTAAAAGTCATGAAATTAACTAATGGAATGACATTCACTTAACACTTCATAGGTGTAATTAATTGGAATTTTTTTTTGCAAAAATTTAATTAATTGGTTTTAGATAAATTTATGAAGATTTTGTTTAAAATGCTTATATATAAATAATTGTGTTGAAGGCTGTTTTAAAGTTAATCCATTAAAAAAAAAAGTAATTATGATCAATAGTAATAAAAAATTAAATATAATTCACTGCAATATAATAATTTCACAGTTGGTCTGGTATCTTGATTCATTAAAATCATCAGTTTCAATGGTGCGTTCACAGATTTCCAAACCTGCGTGCCGGAACACAGAACAGGGGGTTTAGTTTGTAGGAACCACATACCCCGACCAGAGAACACTTCCATAAAGAACATAGTATTTTCAGAAAACTCCTTGAACTCTTTAGTTTTTTCCGCTACAAAGGATTGTTTATTCATCTTTTTATCATGGTTGTACAAATAATGACATGAAATTTTTTGTTACTGAAACTCCTCAGGCGCATGCCTTACTCTCGAGGTGGGTTTACAGTAATCCCATGGGACCTTATCAGTCTACAATAGAACAGTTCAACACTTGACTGTAACTAAAGATTGGTGTAATCTGTAACGGAATTACTCGACAAACGGTGCATTAATCTTAGTGTCATTATTATTAACCAAGTGTCGTAAAAGGCAAGCAAAACAGCGGGAGAGTTATTTGCTAATAAATATAATTATACCGACTGAAGCGTGAGAAAATCCCAGGTAAGACTACTACTACGTTTTAGGGTATGGGTTCCGTCTATAATACTAGTATATATTTCAAATCGATTGTTTATAATTAAAGGGTAACGGGTGCCGTGCAAAAAATGTTTTGATTATAACTAGAAAGTGCGTTACTATCTAAATTTCTTGTACGTTGTAGCAATGTCAATGAAGTGTGTACTATATAGCCAGAGCTATGAACGTAACAGATGAGACTTGTTGTAAAAAATGTTGATTACATAATTTAAAGTATTCTGAGTTACGAGTAAACGGATATTTAGTTAAACTCGTTGTCAATATTATCATTGGCGTATTAAATAATATTATATTATTTACATTAAAAGGCTACAATAATTTAATGACGAATTCCAGTACATTGATTTTCAGTACAACCAATCACGCCTCAGCACTTTCATTAGACTTGACTCTCGGCCAGTTTTCCACACGTTGACATTTTGTCATAAAACGTAACATGTCGTTATGTAGATAATTGCACCTTATTATTTACTTAAATATATACCTATTGTAATAACTTCACGGTCATCTTAATGAAATATTAATGAGACTAGTTGTCGGTATAAGGCCGTTACAGTAATTGATGTTTTTATCACCCTCCACTGGAACTAGAATCATAATTTTAGTATTAACGTTCAATAAAAATACACTATTTTTAAATATCACCAAACAAACACGACGAGTGCAGCGCCACTGGCACTTTTTGCTCCCGCTCTTTCTCGTGGAAAAATGATTAAAAATATGAATTATTTTATGTAACTTCAGAGCAATACTAACACTTATATTAGAAACTGATTATATAGTTGTTTTAAATATAGAACTAACAATTATGAAAATCGAAAATCGATTAAGAGGATCGATTACACCGAATTGCCCATTTGCGAATTGACTATCTGTGTAACTGTAACATGATTTTTGATCAAATTTTTTAAATGGATAAACAATGCAACCGTCTTTTCACCTGGTTGGTAGGTAACAGAAATTGAAGTGCAAGTGTAATAAAAAGTATATATACTTACACCATTTACAAATATTTTAAATCTCTTCAGATCTTCAAGGGATTTTCATCATCTCAACTCAAGCGAGAACTTGCAACACTGAGTCTATAGCTAATGTAGTGATGCAAGACGTAATAACATTACGAGTAAATCCAGAAGTCGTTTATCGATATTTTTAATAAATCCGGCAATACCATTTATAATAACGAGCTTCCGATGAATATTTTGGCGATAAAACTATTTGCAACGCACTTAATGTGTAATTAATATCATATCGATGATATTAGTTACACATGTAACACAGGAGAGGTCGCTTTTTATGTACTTTGTTAGGTTAGTTTCTCAAAGGGATTCAGGCTTAAACTGTTATCGATTTTTCTCTACCAGCTCTGCTTCACAATTCCGCCTCCAAGAAGTGTCGATCTGAAGAAAACAGCGGGAACCATTGTATTCAGCTACGCAAGACCTGTCAAATGGACTGCAATAGCGATGGATCCCGATGTAAAACAACTTTGTTATTTCTTGATTCATTGAAATAGCACGATAGACCATCTTTCTTGAAATAATTTTCATCTTGTCCAAGGTTGCCAGACCATCGGGCTATTTCTCCCATTGCTGCTTAATGCAATGCTTATTCCCCAGAAAAATCATCGTGACGTCATCGGCGTATTTGACAATACGTAAGTAAATATGTAAATAAACATTGCGACCAGCGTACCGTGAAACTAAATTTCTCAGTCATTGTACTGTCACAATGCAGTTGTTTTTACGGGTGGTAACACCACCGCGGATGAATTATGTTACGGATTCGATAAGCTTCAATAGCAAACTCTTGACATTTTAGTCATGTGTATAGCCATGTATAAGCCCATATCCTAAAGCGTTTCCACCATATTATACGATGTCTATAAACTGACTTATCACGTGATACTTTGTGATCCTGTTAATTTTATCCAGTGAAATAGACACTCGGAGACGAATTCCTATCAAAGATAGTCTATCATAATCTATCTTATCATAAAGTACATTATGTCATTAAAGACATGTTAGACAAATGTCTAAATGTCAGTTACCCAATAGTTATGAATTGCGGAAGTCTTTTTATGTTAAAATATGTATGATTTTATTATGTTAAGTGATCAAATTTTACAAACTTGACTGACAAGTTTAACCAACAAATAGCTAATTACCAAACTTAACCACTTTCATTATAGTTTATAAATTAGGCTAATATTGCATAACTAAAAAGCCGTACAATAATAACTAAAATTTAAGCCGTAAATAATAAAACTATACCTAAATTAGTAATTCACTCAAGTCTCATGTTTCGTACGTCAGGAACAGATTAGATTTCTTTATACAATAAACATACGTGTATTAAATTATTATCTCCATAAAGTGCAATGCCATGCATCAAAGCACCATAAAACACGAACACATGTTTTAAGAGCACGGTCGAGCGCGCTTCATACGCCAGTTAGAAGAACATCTGCTTCCGTCATATGCTCTCCTGGTACTTAATGTACAATGCGTGTTGCGTTTTAGAAATCTATAATAAAAATAATAATAAAAATATTAATTTTCCTGTAACTTGTAAACTCATGAAAAACCAATAACGAACAACGTTTATTGTGTAAAAGAATTTTAACATGAAACGTCAATACAAATGTCACTAATGTCCTACTTCGAAGTAACAAAATTGGACGACAACGACGTAAAAACACAAAAACTATTAAATTCCGATCGTAGACCGCCATTACGATAAGCGATATTTCAGCAAGACTATAGATAACAAAAGAATCGCAGAAATCTTTTCGTGCCGATTGAAACAACGAACGCTTAGCATTGACCGTTTCCTGGCTCGATGTGCATCTACTCCAGTTCCTTCTATAAATGTATAATTTAGATTCAATTTTATTTAGAAATATTATATTGGAAGAACGTTCATAGACTAACGAATTGTTTCATACGGTCGGCCAGCGGACACGTCTAGTCAAGCCAATGGTGCGGGGAGTGAACTAACAGCGAGCTGTGACAGTAAATACCATATACAATTATTCACACTACTCCTTAAAAAAATATTTCTTTTGTTATATTAAGTTATGTGATGTGACAACCTTGCCGAAATTAAATTCCAACGTGTAAAGCAAATGCATTATTATACAAAACTTTATAGGGAAATAAATATACAATTGCAAATACTCCGAGAGACAATCAAATAGTACCGAAGCAGCATGAAAAATGTGAAAAAAGTGATATTAATAAAGTCCGTAGATGCAGATTAGGGCCGTTTATATTGAGCGTAAATAAAAATGCGGCGCTCCATTTATTATCTGTATTCTACTGTGTTTGTGAGCCGCTTTGCAACGACCGTTAATGCTTGGCCTTTTAAATATTATTATATTATTTCAAGTGGAATTCAATGCACAGATTATTAAGCATCGACGCAATAAATATGTCAGTTTTTACCCTGTGGTACTTTTGTGGCACAGTTTGAGTTTCGCCCTAATTTCGGCTGTTTGTGGTTATAAGGTTTCTGTGTTTTTCTCCACAACGTGGAAGCTAGAAGAATCCTTGTGCGATGTGTCACCTGTTCCTGTCACGCATGAGCCTCTTAATTAACTATACTTGTTGAACCACGGAATTTCTTCTCACGTACAACTACGTTGTACAAATTTCTCCCATTGATCGAAACTTGGAGTATCACGTTCTCGTGTTGCTCTCTTATGATTTTAAATTTGTCTTACTAGTTTACCACTGCACGGAGAAGACCGAAGAAGAGCTCTCTCTCTCTCAAAGTAGCTCCAGTGCGGATTCGAATTTCGAAGACCATCGGATTCCTTACTAATTATTTTCTAATGATTAATAATGAACTCCTAAAAGTTTATTACCCGTGGCGAGCCGACATTAACCAGTCTCCAAACCCGACCGCAATAGGCGTTGCTATAAATCGATCCCTTGTGACGAGACAAGCCTGTACCAATGGTTGGCCTGGGGCTAAACTACAAACCTACCAAATATTTATCTGGTCTACTTTACTAATGACGACATCTTATCCTCTCACACCTATGTGACAATGAACGCTTAGTCGTACTACCAGAATGTAATAGAATAGATATCTATTGATTAAAATATTAATATCGATATCCAAATATGTATATTCGATCACTGTAAACAGTTTTAACATTTTTACTTTTTTGTGTTGAAAATTATTCATAAGAACAGAAGAATAAGAAGAAGGATAACATAAGAAGAACTGAAACCGACGAGGATCCAGCTTCGTATCTAGCACGCAGCTTTAATTGTACAATGTTACATTCGTATTAGGACAAGATCACATGCAATTAGTCTCTCCATGTTTTCTTTACGAGAGGATACAATTATGAATTGATGAGTGAGTTAAATCAAAAATTAATTATTTTACGATGATTAACCTAAAACTAAGCAACTATCCATCCGAAGCCTCTTGAAGCCCATTAGGCACACACCATTTCCCTAATTGGCAAGAAAATGTACAGTAAGCACAAGTGTTGTATGAATTTTAATTAATTATAATTTACTTTACAACTATAAATTTAAAAATGGATCCAGTAAATATTTTTGTCTGCCTACATACTGCGGAGTACGCGCTGGATTGCATGCCCTAATGAAAGCATGACACAATTTGATTTTCCAAATTGAAAATGAAATATACGATGTCCGTCTGTGCCGCTGTCGCCCAATAACAATACGCCCGCGAACATTCAGTTATCGATTTTTCCGTTGGCATTATTATTTCTACAACGTAAAGGCTTGTTCAAATGGCTTTTGTTATAGATTCATTTTATATATATATATATATAATTGTATTTATTTGTTTGTTATGAATTATATATATATATATATATTGTAATTAGTACAAAATTAAATGAGATACAATAATCATGTGGAGTGTAGTAACTCTGTACTCTGCACCAGCTGTTAGCTAGGTTTTGAACCGGCAGCTAACAGCTGGTTATCCTTCCGATCCTACTCAAACATCTATTTAAAGATGTCGATGTGCTGCAGTGTCTATTTCATATTACGAAATACACAATCTACTAAAAAAAAAATAGCCAGACATTCTCATATACGTACATAGATTCCACTTTTACAATACTTAAAACGAAATAAGTTCACCGTTTTAATTTGAAATGGCCAGTGTGTAAACACCTTCGTGTCGCGCGGTGGGAAAGCCAACCGCGGACAACGCTGGACAATGTCAGTTCAAGGGCGATTTTATGGTATGAAGTATCGATTATTGGTAGCTCTATTAGTCATTATCTTTATAGTGGACTGCTCGATAGTAGGTCAACTTTGTAACTTACTGCTATAACAAGGGAGAAGGTTTGCATAAAATAAAAACCGTCGGGAGAGTCGGATTTATTGATGGTAACTACGAAAATCTCAATGAAAAAAATTAAAGTTCCGTTTGATTCGGCTAAATAAATAATCTCTACAAACTTACTGACAGACCACACTTTGTCTATACCACCGCAGAGAAATGTCATAAAAATATACCTGCTTAATATTTCTGTGCTGATCGCATACAATCTTTTGCTTCATTAGTAAAGTACACACTTGCAAAGAAGACGCGGTATAATATAGAATATATAATACAGAATAAGTACTGTATTCAGATCACAAAAGTTTTTTTTCTATTCTTTCTTGAGTTGGTACCACTTGTAATGAAATCTATAGACTCTTTCGGAGTCTGTTTTTGACCTCCGAGTCTGAGTTCCATTCCCAGGAAAATATTTATTCTGCATATATGTTATATGTTGAATTTATCGTCCAAAATTAATTAGGGAGATAGCCAACTGGTATTATATATTGAGATCACTTGATAATAGCCGTTGACGTTAGATTGATAATACACAGTAAGTTAAGTGGGAGAGTTGTAAAAAATTGTGGTGGTTAGCCTTTGTACGACATCTTTGGGACGGACCACCACCACATCTATACCACGAAGCATACTGTTCGACGGAGGGCAAATTAAATATCTCTATCACTCTCTGCCAGTAACAGATTTTAGTACAGACTGTAGCTGTTTGTCATTAGTTACAGTACAGTTCAACTGTTTGCTACTTCCATAAATAAAAAATATGTACTCGTGTACCTATATGACTCGTAAAGCCATTCGCTTGGGTGCGCAGAACCTGCTTGTGCGAGCGCCGTATAATACATGCGCCGCGTGCGCCGATGCGCCCGCGCAGCCGTAATCATCCAATCTTAGATAATGTAGGAAAGTGCTGCCCTCGCCTAGCGAGACTAGCGATACTCTCACTTTAAGGATTCGTAACAAAAAATGTACCAAGGAATTACTCACACACTCAAAAATATACCAAGGAATAAGTCGCACTCCCGCACTAGGATTTCCTGTGCCGCGGGTGACAAGGACACACAAATTAGACACTGACCACATATACCCATGATCCGAGAATAAACTTACTGTCGTAACGCTTAAATGTCACACAAACATCTGTCCCATCTGACCCGCGTGAGGCAGGGTCACTACCAACTGGCCTGCGGGGTCGTCAGATCATCTTAAAATGTATCTATGCTAGTAATAACAACTATTCACGCCAAAGTTGGAACTCCATCCTCAGTAGCGAAATATCGGTGACGTCAACATTGGCAGTTATTTTACATTTATGTTGACATACGTGTAAGTCACTGCGATCGTCGGTCACTACACTGCATATCCGACGGATAAAACCATAACCATTGAAAAGAGTTAGTTCTCCATACTATTATATATACATTAAAAATGTTAGTATACCGGAATAAAATTGCTGCCTGTGAAGATGACGGGCTTTTTATAGGGTATTATCTTCGGAATATGTTCTTCCTCCTTATGAGTTCTAATCTTCTAAATCGTGCCAACGCAATTGTTACTGGTCATTGTGAAGCGTTTATTATTTTTTTCATGTTTAAAGCTAAAAGCTTAAAATTGTCTCAACTATTTCGTGAATCATTATATCTATTGGTAAAACCGCATGAACATCCATGCAGAAGTTTTTGAGATCATCGCGTTCAAACAAACAGACTCAGAGTTTGTTTTATGGTAGAGTATATCATGTTGTTGAGTATCATATTCCAGTAATAAATAGCAGTAAATAAATAAAATGCCAAAAAAATCTCGGAAATACTTCGTTTTATATAACTCACAAAATACTCTTAATTGCGTTATTTACATTCCGCGATATGAAATATAAATTAAAATTAGAAAACTTAAGCAAGATAAATGGCTACTCGATCAATTAATTCTGATTCAATCACCTACAGACTATTATAATTATTAAAATTGCAATGACGTTTTACTGGTTGTAAAGACGACAAGGGCATGAGAACAGGATGACCGTTCAAAGCCGAACTGAAACGCGAAGAGGAAAGGTCGAGATATTTCCGATTTCCTCCGCTGTCGTACCATGAGCGGCTTTAGTAAATAATTAAGATATATACACATTAATAAAGCGTTATAACAGATAACATATGCAATTTTACCCTTACCACAGTTGAAATTAGTGATGTTAATTTAAAATCAACCTTATCGCATATACAAAAGTTCAAAATTCAAAGGTCTGTGTTAGCATCGTCTCGCAGCTATAACAGCACACTTGTCAATGACCTCCTAATAGCAGAGACTTGAGTCATAAAGATACAAAACATAAACTTGCTTAACCGATTCAAAATTTAAATGTAAATTTTCAAGCCAGATCACATCTAAATGCCAGACTATCATCATTGGTAGCCCCAGGCAATTGGCGAAATTAGACCTAGCATCTGTATCGCCTGTCGTACTGAACGATTCTGTCATCCCATACTCAACTACTGTCAAAGATCTTGGATTGCACATTGATTCCACACTGAGCTGGTCAGTTCACGTCAGTGAGACTTGCCGCTCGGTATACGCTACGTTACGCAGCCTGAATCGCCTTCGGAACTTTCTTCCTATTCGGGTTAAAGTCACTCTGGTGCAAAGTCTTATTTTCCCAATTATAGATTATGCTGATGTGTGTTATTCCGACATGTGTGGAGACTTTCTTAATCTACTGTCTACGCAAATTCGACCACATCTCTTTCCATCGTCGCCAGCTTAAATGGCTTCCAATTCGTGAGCGCAGACAGATTAGATCACTTATCACTCTTTATACTGTTTTATTTGACACCACGTCCCCAAGATATCTGAAACAAAAGTTTCAGTATCTTTGTAATGATCATGAACGTCAATTTCGTTCTTCTGATTCTCTTGCATCGTCAATTCCACTTCACCGATCCGGTTTTCTTTCCAACTCTTTTACTATATATATAACTCGGCTTTGGAATGCCCTCCCGGATGACATAAGAAAGGTTACTACCAAGCAGGCTTTCAAAATGAAAGTCACAGATCATTACTTGAAGCAATGGGGTGTTAGTTATATGTAAGTTACCTCGCTAATTTAGTCTATCGTCTATATAGTATCGTAGTTTTTCTATTATATACATACGCTACTATTCGCTGTATATATATTTACTTTTATATATTCCTACAATATAAATATTACATTTAATTACTATTCATGCTTTATTTATCATCTCTTTATTATATACCGCCTTCGATGTCTCTGTTATTCCCTAAGGTCGGCTGGCAGAGAATGCTTTTAGCATTAAGCCCACCTGTTGTACCATTTTTTTTTAAAAAGGTATAATAAAGTTTTAAATAAATACATGTACCTGACAACAACGATGGAAGGAGAATAGAGAATTAGAAGAGCGGTGCCTCAACAAGCCTCAGAAGAAAACACGATATTGCTAGAAGCAGTTCCTGTCACTGAAGAATTACCAGATTTGGTGTTGTTCCACCCCATTCAAATCGCCGTTCAAATCGCTCCCAAGGTTTGTCCTGTCAAACTCTTTTTGCCATGAATAAAATATGAACAATACGTTGCTTCAATGAAGGAAGATTGTGTAAAAACGTTCGTTACTTTATTGGTGTCCAAAGATATGTGAATATTGTTACCTTGATTAGGCTAATGCGTAGTCAAACCTTTTATTTACTCAGCCCTTTTTTCAGAGCTAGTCTATTCCGGGGGTTTTTTACGTCCATAGACGACAACAGAGTTCAAGAGCCACCTAAAGTGATAGTGGTCACTACTGTCTGCGTGCATCTGTAACACAAAAATCGTCACGGACGCGGAGTCGACTAAGCTGGGACTCTCTCATTACCTGATGGTGCTAAGAGAGCCATGTTAAGTGAAAATTTGAGCGTTAATAGCACTGTAAGACTTCTAAAGATAGGCTAGTATCTGCACCTAACATAGAAAGTGATCTGAGGAAGTTAACTCGGCAAATTATACAAAATAATATTCCGTTGCAATTTTAGCTATTTCGAATTACAACACTGTCTAATAGAGTGCAAAATGCATTGTCACCCAGATTTTACCGCAAAGTCACACTCGAGTCCAATTTTACGCCTATCGTTGATCTCAGACGGACTGACGCCATTTTGAAACGCGCCATGTTCTTTCTGAATTCTTCGATTGTTATTTAATTGACCGATCACGATTTCCACTCCGATGTAGGATGCGCGAAGGCTCGCACTCAATGAAGATCAGCGATAAAAATAAAACAACGGTGGCCGAGTGGTTTGAACCTCGGTCTTCCGCACGGGAGACTCGAGTTCGCATCCTGCACGCACCTCTAAGTTTTTAAATTGTGTGCATATTAAAAATTAATTATCACTAGCTTCGGTGAAGGAAAAGAGTGGGAGGAAACGTGCGTGCCTCAGAGTCCGCCCAATCCGCACTTGGTTAGCGGCGGACTACGTATAGATAATATATATGTGAACAGAAACCCGAGCACAACAGTGGGTCAATTTTTTTTTATGTTAATAGCCGACAAACGAGCAGACGAGCCACCTGATGGTAAGTACTCATCGTCACCCATGGACATCAGCAAGGCCAAAGTTATCACTGACGCGTTGTCGGCCAGGAAATGAGAAGAAGGTTAGAATGTACTGGCTCTCGAGCCCCCAGCCGGAACACGACGAGTCGTTTGGCGGCTGACTCAAGCAGGAGGGTGGTAGCTAGTCAGGCAGGCTTCACGGAAAGATAATAATACCAGTAATAATATTAATAACTGAATAATAATACTGATAATATAATCCATACGCGAAGCCCTACCACCAAGCAAGCTGGCTTCTGTCGCATCTTACGACACCCTGTTCTGCCAATATGGGATTGGGGGGAGTATTCTAAGTCGCCCCAATACGGCTAATTATGAGTTGTAATTATTAGAAATAGTGAAGTATACAATAAATTATGGATTCGCACAGGATCTGGACGACTATCGCCTCGCTAATTTCTTCTTGCGACACTTTTTAACTTTTAATAACGTTTTTAAAGTTTTAAATATTAAATAAATGTACCACATATACTGAATTGAATCAGCGACAAAAATGTATAAATAAGAGTTAATTTTTCACCATACCTTTCGACAGCGCAGTCGCAAACATATCGGAAGAGAATAGACCGTAAGACTTGGTGGAGCACGCGTTTTCGGGTTCTATTTTGACCGAAGCAGCTGTTTATTCGATATATGTATATTTGTGTTCGGATCTAATGTGTTTGTAAGCAGGCACGAAAAAGAAATGTCGGTGTGCGTGAATGAGTAACCGTTAGTACTAAGTTTATACTGCCTTTCACTAGCTGGTGTCCACCGGCACTGGCCATAAGACCGATCTACGATCAGATAATCACAAATAACCTTCGCTATAACAATACTGAAATTCTCTCGCTGATCTGATACCGACAATAGATAGTACTATCTGTTTCCTAAGCATATGAAATATTTAGCCATTTCGAAATATTTATATCTCTTTTATGTACAATAAAAAGTTTCCATACATTCGATAGTATAAATCGTCTAAGTATAATCTTGAATACACTCACACCCCCGCACTAGGATTCCGTGTTGCGGGTGGCATGACATACACGAATATGACATCAAAAACATTCGTGAATCCGAGAGCAAGTATTTATTTGTCATATGTACGTCTGCCTTGGCCAGGAATCGAACCCGGGGCTACTCGCTCGGCAGCAGGATCGCTACCAAAATGCAAACCATGCACAAGAATATGGAGCCTCTTTCTTTTTGAAATTTGATAAAAACGCATTGTTAGTGTACCAGATAGCAAATACCTTCAAACACAGTTCAATTATTCCCATCTGTTGAAGACTTCTACACTTTTATCTCTGGAACTCCTTATCAGAACCTCACCATATTTATAGGATCATAATTACTAGCCATCTTCTATAGATACAATAAAAAAATCTTCGTCAAAATCCGTTCAAAAACAATGACATAAAAAAATCTGTTTCTGATATATATTTCCAAGACCAGTAAAACATATCTCCGGGCAGGCCTGTTGCACTCAGCATACTAATATTTTACTTCAAAAAGATAATTCGTTTTTATTGCATCATAACCGGAGTAGATTTCTATTTTTGTCCATACAGTAATATTAATATTTATTTCATAAATAAATAATACCTGGCATTATACATAATGCCACGAATCAAAGTACGTAACAGCAGAGTTTTCGTATATTTGTCCTGAAAGGAATATAGCAATTGAGCATGCATTTCACAGTGTCTGGTGCCGCTGCGGACAATTGACGGCTATAGTGAAAGTCAAACAGGATCTTCTCGTACTTGAAGAGGTACAGTTTGTATTTATATATAATACATAAGAACACCTTCAGACTTACTACCTTATCAGACTTTAGTAGAAGCAAAATGATGACTCTCTTAACAATACTGCTATAGTAGTAATGGGGTCGGGTAGTAAGCGCAACGTAAATTTGTTTAAATTCAATTCAAATTTAAATTAAAAATAATTTAATCATATAGGTATTCTGTAAATACATTTAGGCATGTCGTTTTTTGCTTCTATTACCTATTCGAAAAGGTGCTTTAAAATCGAAGAAAAGGAACAGCGAAAGAAACTCCTTAGCACATCTTTTAAACAACACACGATAACTACAAAAATTTAGACCTGTGCGGAACTGGTTTCGACGCTATTATTTCCAGGCGTCCTTGTCATTATTATATTCATCTATACTATAATATCCTGTGCCTATAAGCTGTATTTTAAGCGTCGCTTATAAATTGCAAATGATCAAAGATCTTGGGAATGGATTTAGAAATCTTTATAACTACATTCAACCTACCTATAGACTAATTTAACTAGCGCCATACTTATAATTTTGTCTATTAAACAATAATATTTTTAATCCGTACAATCAACTTAATCTGTTTAAAGTTGTTTCCAAACGAAGGTCGAGCTCGTGGCCTTAATATATACGCTCTCACTTTGGGTAATAGAAAAAACCCGCCAAGTCATAATTTTAATATTATAATCTTCCAAGCTAATTACAATTTTACTCGGATTAGTAATAATATAGTTCTGCGAAACGTCAAAAGTTATTCTATTATGCATAAGTGCAGTTTATAGCAACCCACTATTATATAAAGTTTCTAACAAGTAACGAGCAAAATATGTGATGTTATAATTACTACGGTATGAGAACTAGATAACTCCCAGCCATGCGATACACGAAAACATACATACACAAATAAACACATACGTCACTAACTCCATCTCGGACGGAAATATCGCCTTCAAACGTGGCATTATCAGAGCCAGTAGATAGCGGTCCATATCTAGTAGAAATACGTGATGAGAGCGTGTTAGTGTATGGGGCATATTTCCCATGTGACAGGAAGCTAATAGCACTGTATCTATTTATAGATTGTTGCAAAATTTTTGAACAATTATAACATAATAAAAAGTTAATGTGAAGCCACTGTACCAAGTACTCTAATGTAATGTAACTACGAAAACACTATTGATATTATCTCTGCCCTATTTTTATCCATTAAGACACAAGTATAAGTGAGCATAATATTAAACAAAAATAATATTGTAATATTTCACGGTTCATGGTAATATTAGGAAAATTTTCTTAATACCACACAGCCAACGCAAATTAATTGAACTTTGTATGATAAAATGTTAAGATTTAGCGAGAGTTTAATATTTACGAATAATTTGGTAATTATTTTATATGCAAGTGGGTGCAAATTAGTTACATGTTGTATAAACACATACAGATTTCTGATAAGGACACCTTAATGTTACTTGAAACGTACGTGACCGTTTAAGTAATTTTCACTGCAATTTACGAAATGTTGACAGCTAATTTACAAAAAATACTAATACATACTCTCACACATGCGATCTAGAGTTATAGATTTCATTACCGCTGTAATACGAGTGAAATGCTACATGTAGGTATTGTGTTGACACGTTACAGAAATAGGCGCCTCTGTTTGTTACAAGTAAAATTGTGTTCAAATTGTTCGTACAGTAAATCGTGCCTAAACCAGTAAAATATTTTTTCATCGATAATCGTTAATAATTTTAAATCGATTTTGAATGACTTAGTGTCAATCCTAAAACCAAACTGCACTGCATTGTTTGTTGTAAGCCATAAAAAATAAACCTGCTTTGTCAATGTTTATATACAAGAGTAAGTAAATTATATACAAAGTAATAAAATTTAAAATTCGAACGCAATCGTAAACGTTAGAATTGTCAGTTGCGCAATTTTGCCGCCGCGCCGCGTGCTGTACAAAATCGTATGTATGTATGAATCACGCCACGTATTAGCAATTTTGTATTCCGGTCGCAAATGAAAACTGAGTTCGGTACTGATTGCAAATTGAGCAGTATTTAAAGCCTCGTATAATATGTTCCAGTATGATAACTACTGAGGAGAGAACGAACCAAGGCCCCATTATAACACTATGTCGTCTTCTTGGTGCAGTTTGATTCAAAGAACTCAGGTCGAAGCCTATTAGTTGAATAATGATGGGTGATTTAGACAATGTTGTAATGATCAATACTCGGACCCATTTAAGGAACGCGTCAGTGTTTCTAGTCAATACTTAAGCTGCATACCTACATAACTGTTTACTTTGGTGGCCATAACGATCCATAACTCCGCTATGACGTGGGAGCACGTATACCGTTTTTCACTTTTAAAGTACCTCATTCAAATATTACTTTTATCGTGTATTTCAGACATCAACGAATAAACTCTTTCGTATAAAATGGTTCCCACTAACTATTTTACTATGATGGGTAATTTTTCGGCAAAAAGTTCAAATTGACTCGTATTTACAATTTGATATATATTATATATTACAATGTAGTAGAAAAATTAAGATTTATATTGTATTTTTAAAAGACAAACTATAACAACGAGGGCTTAGTGCTTAGAATGTCGGACTTTCGCCGACGGAAATATTCAACCATTATTTGCTTCGGTGCAGACCGGTACCTAGGACCTACCAAATTATTTTTTAACATTTAGTACATTATCTACATCATTATTATCTTTATTTTCAATAAAAAAGTTTAACTTAAAAAAAATCACTTAATTTATTCTCTTCCAAGTTGCGAAGATTGATTGATATACAGTCGATCGCGTTCAACTTAGGGTAACTTTCCAATTATACTCATGATAGAGATCGGCTACTACCATGACATCTATATTGCGTTACATCATGGCCAAACATACTAATATTTATTAATTAAATAATATATAGCGCATAGTAACTACATGCATGAAGACATATAAACATAGATCATAAAATTACGCGGTAATATTATTTATTCTACGAGTATGTTATATTTTGTTACGTAACGGGTACTTATAATACGTTTTATTTGTTGTCAATATTTCGACCCAGTTGCACGGATCGTGGTCACGGGGAAACTGCGGTGGCGGGGAGGAACCGTTGATAAGCTAGTGGTGGATTAATCTATGTTTAACCTAAGTTTAGTTGTCTATGTGTATGAGGTACTGGAAGGAAAGGAAAGGAGCCAATATTAATTCATATATTATTTATGTATTTAAATGTTATTATTGTCACTTAATAATGAAGTAGTGTTCACTACATACAAATGTGTTTCGAACACATAAACACTCAAAAAAGTTTATAGACGCATATACCGATGTGTATTAGGGAATATTAATTGATAGTTTCAATGCATCTGTCAAGGCTCTTGAAAGTAATTTGCGTAGTGTATCTCTCCCTAAATTCTTCCCTTAGGTCACAGTATAAGGTCGTGCCACCAAAACAAGTTCTGAAAGGTGGAATATCTAATTTTAAGGTCATAAATAAATTGAAGTACTTCATGAATAATGAAATTCCAGTGTAGTTAAATGTTTAGTCAGAACGTCGCTAGAGGTGCAAAGCAAAGTGTATTAACGCACAGTTCTCGATAATGCGCCCTGCGGCAAGAACTGGCCTGGCCTCGAAAGAAATTCGGTCACACTACAAACGGCATAAATTCAAATGAAACTTACACACATTTCCGAATTTTTTGTCGTGAACGTGCTCAGATCGTTCTAAATATAATGGTCCAATATAAAAATACCGACCAAGATAAAAATATAGCAGTGTTATTTTTATAACTAGACTAGCGGCCCGCCCCGACTTCGCACGGGTGTACTTTATCAAAAGGTTCCGCAGCGTATGCAATTAAAGAAATTTTTAATCAAAATTTTTTATACCTTGGTTCACGTTACTGAAATTTTAGCAAGGATCCCATATTTTTCTAGTAATAAATATAGCGTATGTTACTCAGATATAACGTATCATTCTAATGGTGAAAGAATTTTTAAAATCGGTTCAGTACTTTTTGAGTTTATTCATTACAAATATACAAAAATACAAAGCTTTCCTATTTATAATATTAGTATAGATTATTTGTGGTGAACCCGTTTTTTCCATTTTAGAGGACAATATAATTTGCGATCCTCCGAGTAAGAAATATCTTCACCAATTCGGCGTAGAAGAAATTAAAAGGCCCCATAGCCCAGTTAGTAGTGACCCTACCTACCGAAGAATGGGCCCCAAGGGGTTCAATTTCCGGTCAGGGCGGACGACATTTACGTCACACATAAATTAATCGCGTGTGCTGTCATTTGGTAATAATTGTGTACGTCAGTGCCACCCGCAATACAAGGAGTCCTAGTGGAGAGGTGAGTGTGTGAATGTTTTAAAAAATAGGTGGAATACGCTCCGTGATCACCTTAAATATGGTCGGCAGTGGGTTGCAAATTAGTTGAAGCTATCAGCTATAAGGCATCGTACAACTGGACGGGACAGCACCACTGTGAGATTTAACTTGTTTATATTACAGGTTTTAAGTGGCGTTGGTAAGGATGCAAACACATTTTTTTATTTACTTTCTCATTGTGTCCACTTATGATATTCTCTACCAATCAACCTCGTCAAGGAAATAATGAAGGCAAGAAACCTTACAGCTAACGTTATACAGTATAAATATATTTTTAAACAAAGCTTGAAAATTACGATCTCATTTGAGAATATTACTTGATTTACGATCATAATTGCGATCTATATCGAACATAAAATTATAACTCTTCACGCGATTGTAACACTTGAAACCTCTGACACGGTTCGACTTAAATCATCAACGTAACTAATTATTCGACTTACAAACTTAACCGCGGAGCGATTTCTTAACATGCGGAACAGACCGAGCATAAAGCAAATGATAATTAAAATCAGTTTTTAAGTTTATTTTGAAGTGTTACAAATAAGCGGCTTAAACAACTGCTATTTTATAAGCGTTGCACAAACATAAAACATACGATACACATATTTGACGTTACTCGAGTATTTTTACCAATGTAAAATAAGGCTGATATCGATTTAATATTAAATATGTACTGACACGAATGATTTGGTGGAATTTATGAACGAGTATCAAAATATCGGATTTTTATTATATATATCCGATATATGTATATCAAAAGTTTGATATATATCCATTTTGTATGAAAGCCATATTATTATTTTATTGTATTATTTATGTATACTATTTACATATGTGTTAAAAAACAGAAATTTTTCTAACACGACAGACGGCATTAATACCGGCAGAAGTGTTGCCATTTATGGATTAGAACTTATATTAGGCAGTATGTTTTAACTCTTCTCCAACGCCATCTACATTTGGGAAGTAGAAATACAGTAACAAACGCCAAAAATTACTCAATAATATAAAAATTGATATATATCATAAAAAATCATTTGATATATATCAGATATATATCATTATATATATCCTGGAACCGTGTTATTAACGCCAATATTTCTTTTCATGAAGTAATAATTAATAGGCACACAAAAGTTAATGATTATAACTTATATCGTACCAGTCATCAAATTAACACTTGGAAGCCACAATCATTTATTCTTACGCAGTTAAATAAACAGCTTAATGACCATTGCAATTGTCTGACAAATTACACAACAATCACGACACCGACGCTCGTATGACAGCTTTGCAAATTACGCTTTTGCATTGATGCAACGCAAATCATTATGCAATGTCTGTAATGAGTTTACTCTCACACATCTCAAATTCCTTTGAACATATGTAATGTAAACACATTTAATTATCACATACATATCTGCCCTAGCCCCGAGACGGACTGTTTCATTTCCAAATTAATTTAAAATAAGGCTCCGTGGGATCTACCAGTCACAGCGTGCTACCGACAACCTTGGTGTTGAATTTTATCAAGATAGACGAGTGATTCAGTGGACGTTCAACCATTTTTAATACTATAATGGTAGTTTTCACATATTTAAATAATAGTTTGATTATGACCAAAATTTTATGAATAATATTATAATTGTTATGAGTATTGATGAAGTTAAATAAAAATGTTGGCATTTATGATCTTCAAGGTTGATATTCTGAATAATATTGTTATTGTAATTGAATTTTTAATTATAATTTTGTTCGTGAACGAACTTTATGCCCGGACAATACGCAAGCAAAGCTAACGAAACGAAATCGTAGTTACCGATAAATTGTGGACATATCGATTTAAATCAACCTCCTTTATTATTCACTTTACTACGTAATTTCGCAAACAATTGTCGAATAGCTGGTTATCGAGAGGCATGAGATGTAAGGCAAGAGCAACCCGCCCAGTCAGCCCGCTGAACCGGTACCATTATGAGGTCAGACTCGGAAATCCAGTTTCTAGAGTTACGCGCTTCTGCCCGACGGTCGCGTGACGTCTACTTTAAGCTCAACATTAAAATAACTAAATTTTAATAAGATTAGATCATGGGTTAACTTTAAAATTAATTATATTTTATATTTAAAATTGACAGTGATCTCGCTTGATGGAATGTGGGATAGGAACGCGCACGCATATGTATGTAGAAACTTCTTAACTCAAGCAGTTCTGAGTCTATTCGAGATCATGGTCAATTTATCGTCCATATTTAAACTACATAATAAGCAGTGGTAGCGTAATGGTTTAAATTAACGTCGCTCGCCCACTCGGGAGACTCAATTTCAATTCCTGTACGCGCCTCTAATTTTTTTTTTCTTCAAAATATGTGAATGGTACAAATTAATTATCATTTGCTTTGGTGAAGGAAAATATTGTCCGTATTAGGCGTAGCAACTCCTCCCTTTGTAAGTAGATATCCGAACCCAACAGTGGGAAAATCATGGGTTGTAATGATGATTTAAACCACATTAAAAAACCCTTAAAATTGAGTTCACATGTTGCTTCATCCAATCACTCAATCCAATCGTCAGGCGAGGGGTTCTGGGTTTGATCCCCGGCCGCTGCAGAAGTTATAGTGAGATTTTATGACAGGTAAATTAGTTCAACAGTCTTGATCGATTACAATTGACAATTAACCTTAATTTTTTTTACGCAATTGATGTTATAGGGTGTGCCCATGTCACCTACGAAACAGATAATTGTAATATGAGGATTGAGGAGAGTGAGTGAGCATCTTGGAGAGTTTAAAAACAGTTTATAGAATACACTTGAATGCAGTGTGATAGTGGCTTTCATGACCAGCATTACGCTCGGCTTTAGCGAGAGAAAGACGAACGCTCAATTGTCCTGTAACGGTTGCCAAAAATGAATCACGGTAACGGTATATTCCTCGCAAGGTGTACTTCCAGTGAAAATAAACTTATGTATAAAATAGGTGCACTGCTTTGTTTTTTCTGTAGCTCAAATCGCATCGCTTTTAAATAACATGCTTTTTCAGATAACCTACCGAACCATTAAATAAATTTAAGACAAAGATACAGGTATTGGTTACGAACCTTGGACCACGCAGAATTCAGACCCTAACCAGGTAAACTTCAAGGGGGTTCGCTGCAGAAAGGTTCAGTAGTACCAGTCAGAATGCACTGAAAGCAGTGGATGATGGATGGTAGATGTACATTGATTTACTTTGAAGGCCGTAATCTAATCTAAATTGCTAACACGTCTTTAGGCTTAAGATAGGCGGCACTGCGTAAATAGCAAACAAATAAGCAGAGGGCCATTTGAAGGTAAGTCTTCATCGGCACCAATAGATGTCCGTAACATAAAAGGATTCCGATATTCAGCTTACACTGATCGATGGATGGAAACCTTTACACACCGAAATTTTCACTCTGATTTCCCAAGTTTACTTCCTGATAAATCACATAATAAGTGCCAATCTCCTGACAAAACTAAAGTTCTTTATAAAACCAGTAACGACAATTGCTTCAGGTGAAATATTTTAAGTATTCTTTCGTAACATGTACAAGAAAACCTAATTGTATTGTACATTGTGTCCAAGAAAACCTGACTGTAGTATACGGGCCGCTCCAGTGCGAAATTTGGGGTTTAGTAGCCAACCAGACGGTCAGAAGTTCTTCTCGCGCGTGGGAAGTAAACTGATATCCGACAAAGATCATAACATTCAAAAAACCTGTGCTCCACCACTTTCTAACAACTGGGACATCCATCAGATACGTGGTTATCCAGCCTGCTCCCGACCATGTTAGTTAACTTAATCGCTTGTTGTGATTGACGTACGTCGTACGTCACCCGGGCCATGAGCGCGTGAGTGACATTTCATGTGTACTGAAAAACAACTCTCATGTAGCAAATCCTCAATTTCTTATTTCATACACTGTTATCAAAGACTATCAATGTTAGTGTGTTTATTCAGTGTGAATCAATTAGCGTCGGCTGCGGCCAGGCCGCACCACCGAACAATGGAAAGCGTAAGAAGTAAGTACAATTTTCAATGAATTGCACAACTCGCCGCTCCTGTCAGTCTGTATTTGAGGTACGTAATGATTAAACTGTACATCTTTTGCTGGTAAATTTTACTCATGTCTATTATAAAGTTTGAGTATTTGTTTTGTATTTCAATAAAGCTTCTGACTTGAGACTATATTCATGTTATGGCGCAGGAAGATCTTCCTAGGCTTATTGACAAATGTTTTTTGTGCGGGTGTTCCTGTGATAGGAATCCTGTCACTTTATTTAAAATGCTAGTTTATATTTGCATTAATAGGCACTTAAAACTCAAATAACTGTTCGGGTATAGAGATGTCATCTTTCACTATAGACGATTCTCGATTATTACTCTAACTAATAGAAGTCAGAGATTAGAAAGAGAAATTCGAACTACTTATTTAAATCGTTAGCCTGACCCTTTAAATGAAAATACGTACGAAATGTAAGTACGTGAAATGATTGGATATACGAAAAAAATAACAGGTATCCCAAACTGGCATAGGATCAATTAACTTTTGGTATGTTCTTTCGAAGCACAGGAATCCTACAAGTATTTAGATATTTCCACGATGCGTAATACCCGATCAATTTTATTGCGAGTATGTATACGTCACTATTGATATCGGCCGTTATCGCCTTATCATCAAATACATTGCCTACACAATTTATGAACGTGTTCTGATCATATTTCTGATATGGGCTAATGTAAAACCTAAATATGTTCATTTCGCTTAATTTGATACACAAACTAAATTGTTTTTTAATGGAATATTTTGGATAAAAAGAGAAAGGAGAAAGATTACTGGTTTAATTTAAGTTCGTAGACGGTTTTGCATGAGTTCGGAAATTATATAGATATAACAATTATCGTGAATATAATTGAACAATCACGGCCTCACAGGTTATATTTATAATAAACAAATTATGAGAAAGGTTCGTTCTTATTCGTTTTTCTTAAATCGAAACACTAGTAGCAAGCAATTAATGGAAAGGTAAAAACCTAAATTAACGAGACCGCAATGGTTTGGTTTCCAATGCAGAAAATGTTTTTAAATCAAAGTTTCATAGAACTTTTCTATATAACATCCGCATGTCATTATCGGTAGTTTGGGCTTATATCAATAACTCGTACTTAAATGCTTCTAAAACGCTGGTTAACCGTAGAACCCGGTAGAACCTTTTTGGACCCCACTCAAATATCTTGCGATACTACAGAAGTTTATGGGTATTCTACACAATTTATGTTACATCAACATTACTCTTACTGCTGCCGGCAACAAGTTGATATTGAAAGTGTAATATCTTAAAATTTGATTATGTCTCAAAATTTAAGTTTTCTATATAAATCAATCAGTATTGATGTAAATATAAAAGTCTAAATATAATCGATTACCATATTAGATAACACTAAAAAATTAATTCCAGAACGTCGTTCGAAGACAAATTAAAAAATTCCAGTTTACAAATAAAAATACCACACTACTTTATATGAGAGTTTTCAAGAATCGAGAATTCCAGCGTCAATCAAACAATCTTATCAGCCACTCGCTGTTGTAGAAATTCGATAAGGAATTTGCTAGCTGATATTAATGCCTGGTACTCGTATACTGCATTATTTGTTATTAAACTAACAGGAACATCTCGATCGACTGGCTGCTGAAAATTGCATACGCACAGCTTCGTTTGTACTAGCTTTATCCGCGATCTTATAAATGTGAGATGATTTTCCTTAGCTTTTGAGATGCATTACAATATTTTGAATGTAAATTAAAAACAAAATGTAACCTATTTCTTCTTAACAATTATATATATATATATATATACTCAACGAATATCTAGCGCTACTTCGTAAAAATTTACTAGATATTACTCATAATTGTGTGTATTTGTATGTACTTTTCGATTTACTTTCCTTAACCTAACCTTTAGTAGAAACCTCAACCTTTCGTAGTTGTAGAAAGACTAACGGAAAAATACAAATAACTCATTTAACGCTGTAAATCTACTTACACCTATACTGATGATTATATGTAGCAAAATACCTATTAGCAGCTTGCGCAATCAGTAGTGCACTGAAGTCATTAACCATCCATGAGTCAAGTTTATTGGATAGGTAAAGATTACATTAATCAATAATTAGATAATTCCATTAAAACACATGATGACTATCATATTGACCGAGTAATGTTTCGCAAATATGAGTATTCATAAGGTAAGCGAGTTGGTAAGGATAATGTATTTACGAGTGGATGTGAATGTAACAAATATATTCCTGCGTATTTATTACTAGCAGGCCGCTGACAATTCGTTCGATTTAAACAAATGTATACCCTATGTCCATCCGGAATTATGTACCTTTAAATGGTAAAACAATTCTTGAGATGGGTGATGTGATTTCGTAAACAACTTTCCGCATATACACACAAAAACTCACAAAATTCGTACTCTCCCTATATAATCACACTCCCGCAATAGGATTCCTTGTTTCAGATGACATTGACATACAGAAATATCACATTACAAACACCCATGACCCGAGAACAAACATTTATATGTCACTTAACTGTCTGCTCCGGTCGGGAATTGAGCCCGGGACCACTCGCTCGGCCGGCAGGGCCACTACCAACTGAGGTATGGGGTCGTAATTAGTATAAATAAGTAAAATATCGACTGGCTCGTTCTATCCTTTGGTAGACAGGTCGCACAGGCATCAGATAACCAAGTTATAGTATTGCCCAATTTTAAAGCGTTTGTAGAAAATTAGGCAATTAATAATACAATTCATTATTTTGCGAATTGATCTTTATATATGTATGTACAACAGCCTATTTTAATAATTGGTCATTTTAAAAGTTATACATCATATTGCCATTTAAAGAATTATTAATTTTTATTTAATTTGTTGACTTAGATTAGGTAAAACAGAGACCTTGAACAGGTTTGTACAGACTAATCTGTATTTATTACTGAAAGATTCTGAAGGTAACCTAACACAGAATCTCAATTTAATTTACACTTTCAAAATACCTAACAATTTATGTAAACAATATGGAAAATGACCACGATCTAAGGCGGTGTAATAAGTAGAACTGAGTTAATAAACTCTAACCGATGCGTGTGTAATTTAATACTTAAAAGGTAGGTAGTAGGTATTCACAATCAGAGATGGTTATGATTTAGAGTAGATACAATTAATTTTTTTTTGAATATACTGTTAGGCCACAATAAAATTTTATTGTGTTTTATCACGAATGTTCGTTGTGCCAAAACGTATTTCCGCATGTAAATAACACAATAGCCTTAATAAATTATAACACCACGGCTTGAAACAGGCTGTGATTTTGTAACATGATTCAATACAAAACTATTACTTACTTACGAACATTATCCCTTCCTTTTTTATCGTACGTGTCCCGGTTTTAATCCTGGCTATGGCTTAAGAGTAGCTTAGCCAAATAATATTATACTTTTGCTATTTATTATTTAAGAAGTAGATGTTTGTTTTTGGATCTTCATCTTCCGTGATGTTTAATTAATAAATACTTATATATAAAATTCACAATTCATCAAAATATAATCCATTATTGCTGTAACTTACCTCAAGTTTTTTGGAATATTCTTCAGTGACGCGCTCTTGTTCCTTTTTCAGTTCTTCGTTCTTCTCCAATAACGCCTTCCCCAACTCTGCAGCTAGTAACAGATCGGACTCCTTCTGCTGAAGCTGACTCCACACATCCTGCTCCCCGCTCCCGTCCATCGCGTCTCTCGAAGTCGACATTTCCCTCACGTATTCTTCTAAATCCGCATAAAAATTCTCATCGGACAAGCTGAGCGCCGACGGATTTATCCTGTTCACACTCCTGCTCCGACTTCGTCTATTCCTGTTCACGCTGTGAGATCTCGTGCTCCCTCTGCCGACAAACTCTGTTTCTTCTCTTATAAAATCCGGCGATCGGCGGTCCGGAGGTTCGTTAATAAATCGTGTATTTCTACTATTTCTACTGATATTTTCACTAAAGTCACTAGCCATTTAGTCAATCCGACTAATTGATATCACACAACGACGCGACGTATCTAAAAAACTAACTTTGCACTATTTTCGTGTAGTTGTTCTTTTTGAAGAGTTTTTCGATCGCCTGTGGGATCTTAACGGGCTTGACTTTTGGGAGCTTGATCTGTTTGAAAATGTTAGTCGGGAGGTCGAAATCCTTTTTGAGGGCCATCATAGAAATGTAGTGAACGCACTGTTCGTTGATTTCATGTCACTAACACTGCACTCGGTAGACGATACGGCAATGTTTGTTGAGTCGATGTACCCGCGCGAACGTGCAGCGCGACGTTACCTCGACGACGGCTCGGACACAACAAACTTCAACCAAGCAAAAGCGGCGGCGCGCAACCTGCGAGGTGGTGTGGAACGACTGAACGCGCTACGGTTCTCAAAGATTACTTTATGTGCGGCAGCTGACGTAGGCAGATAAATGAAATATTAAGAATGAGGTAATTGAAGATTAATTTTAATTTTTTTTTATAAATAGAAATGATATTAGAAGAAAAAAAAGTTTTTTTTTTAATAACGACATTTGTCCACTTATTAATTTAATGTGGTTTGATAGGATACCTTGTATTTTTTAAAGATAGTGGATATAGATTGGTTTACAGACTTTCTAATAAAAAGTGTATATAAATTAATATCATGAAAGCAACTTATATAAAAAACAGCATTTTATTTATTGAACGATAGATATTAAGTTTTTCAAAGCATTGTCTAAAGTTTACTTTATCTTTGGATGGAACTAACACGTGTGTCAGAGTGAGACAGCAACGACAGGTAAAAGTCAACATCGATAGTACGAGCGAGACAACGCACCTCCAAGGTGATACAAGTGAGTGGTCGGTTAATTGAAAATGGTGAAATAGTTTACCGTTTATTTTATTTTTTGTGGTTGTATAGGAAGTAATTTCACAGTGATCCTAATAAAACTGGCCGATCAGATAATTCTGTCATATAAGGTCGGCGAGGTGTGTGACGCACCGCGACCAATGTAGATTATCGTCTGTGTTTGAGCCGGCGACATCTTACCGTTCACCACCACCGACCATCGAATTTTTACAGTTATAAATCCATTAATAACTTCAATCAAATTAGAGGCTTTATTTAACAAAATTATCAATTCGTTCTCGTTTTCTTTCACAAAAAACCTACGTCACGTTTTAAAACACAGAGCTGCATCCAAATATCTTTATTAATTTTATCAGGTGTTTAATAAATTTCATGTTTGCCCCATTTTTTGTTTTAGGGTTCGATTTTTCTAGTTTCATAAACTAGTCAATTATTGCAATAACTGCTGAAAAAAAAAATTTTGTTTGGTACCCTCTTAACAAAATTAATACACTGAAGTTTATTAATAGAGAGAACAGATCCCGGGATTACAGTTACGGAGAATCAGTTATTACCTCACAATGTATAGACAGACAAAAACTCCAAAAAATATTTTTTATCATCAGTATTAAAAACATTATTTATAACTTTGCAGTGTGCTGTTCAAATTGAGAATTACTTAAGAGTTTTGGGTGCTCTGCTATTGTTACACGCCTTTGCTAATTCCTTCGATAAACCGCACTGAAGCAGCGTAGTAGAATATATCTCGGTGATAAGATGGCGCAAGCTTTCTCATTTAAGTAAAGGCCCGTGTCTAACAGAGAAGCACTCTAAAGATCAGGAAAAAATAATTTGACAATAAAACTAAATAAATAATATATTTTACCAATAAAAACAATATTATCATACTTTTACTATAGTAGTCTAATCGGCACAGGTAAACGATAAAGTTTAGGGACAGTTGAAATAATTTCGTTAGATATAAATATAAATTTTCTGTACATATACAGTGACTGTAAATAAATGTATGAGAATGTCTGAATTGGATGAACCGCTCAACGCTGATAGTGAATGTAAAGCGTCTGCGGGAGCGCTCGGTGGGCGGACGGTGGGCGGACGGTGGCACCGTTCGATTTAAGTTTAAAAATTGGTTTACATTACATCACGATAAAAAATCAAGTTAACTAGCAGATTTATTAACAATATTTATATTATTTAAGCATTCATTCATATATTTATAGATATTTATTTAATCACATAATTTATTGGTGTAGCATGATATGTTCGTTTTATTGTGTACTGTATTTATATATGTATTAGTATGCATTTGAATTCTTTACGTAATTTTTGTGGGTGAACTGAAAGATTTCTAAATGAAATAATTAGTACCTACCCTTGTATATAGTAACCATTTATAATTTTTCCTTTTGTATTTATGTGTGTGCATTAAAAGTTCAAAATCATTTTTTTTTTTAAGTTTAAATATCTTTCCGGTCACCTCGGGCACTTTCATCTGTGTAACTGTATATTAAAAAAAAAAGTCACATTCGTCGATACGTGACTGGCGCAAAAAGGAACGTAATAGTCAAGCTTTTTGTTGCCCAGTTACAACATCGATCTAACGATATTATCAAAATAAGCCATTCTGCTATATACCTACACAGCGACTTTCGACCGTTTCTCGTGGCTTATAAGGTGTATGTCTCGCAGGTGTAACTTAGCAGACATTCTTACGATCTACCTTGATCGCATATATTTGTGGACTTCATCAGAGGCAGTTTTGTAATTTTAGGAATAGATGATATAGCAATACCCATTTAAGAGTCGAGAGAGAGAGAGTTTCCTACTGTTAAATTGGAAAATAATTAAAACTATACATTATAATAAGAAACTTTCTGATTTTTTGTTCAAATTAAAAAATATACCTACTCGAGGAATCGCGACGGAACCTTGATTTTGAAGTTAGTCAAAAATAAAATTGATTTGCGAGGGCTGAAGTTTCAAGTTTCCGTAAAAATAATTTAGCTGGAGTTTTCAAAAGATCACAATCAGGATGTCAGGAAACGAAGATAACGAAATGGAGAAGATCGCTGAAGATGAACTATCTAAACTTCAAAGACAGGTCCGTCCATTCATTTTTAGACATTTTATTCTTTGCTGAACCATTCTTATTTGTAGAATCTTTCTCTTGTGCCTTCACCGAATGGAGAAACTTAGGTCTGATTCTGAATTTCGGAACTTGGTCCGCTACATTTCAATTAGCAAATGGGCATCTCCCGGGTGTAATGTAGTCACTACTAACCCTGGGATATTTGTAATTTTAACAAAGGTTTATAACACTACGGTTATTGTAAAGTTTAGCAGAGGATTGTCGAAAACAGATATGCGAGGCATTCTTATTGGTAATTAACTAATTTATAAAGGAACATTATATCTGCGTAAGTTCTCCTTTTTTCTAAAACTTTTAAAAGGGAAATCTTATAAGAATATTTTTTCTGTTAATAGACATCCCTCGCAAAGTTGTTACCGATGCGATGACGGCCAAGAAGGGAACTGGTTTATGATTGTTTTTTATGAATTATATTATAATATTTAGCATTAAATTTAATCGATTGTAGTTCCGCGTGATGGAAATAGATCGTGCCATGGTGGTGAGTAGTGTCCAACCGACCCTGCGCGTGCAGAGGAACATCATTCGCACCCTCACCGCTGAGCTGGAACGCATCATGATGGAGTTGAAAGTATGTACTTATTTATGTAGCATTAGCAAACGGTTCTGGCACCGGTGTGGATATTTTAAATGATCTTCAAACGGGACGGAATCTTATAAATTTGTAGGTATGTATATCATTCGCTTAGGCAAGCTAGAGCGTGTATCTTATAATCATCGTTACAACTCAGATTGCCCACTGCTGGGTCTTCTCTCACTATGGGAGTGGGTAAGGCCATAGGCTGCGATGCTGACCAACTGAGGGGTTGGCTAACTTCACATACCTTTGAGAACGTCATATAGAACTCTCAGCTACGAAGGCTTCCTCACAATTTTTTTTTCCCCAAGCAAGTGATAATTAATCTGTAATACACACAGAATTTTAAAGATTTTGAAATTAGAGGTGCGTGCAACATTGGAACTACCGTGTCGGATACCTACGTGGAGACCCTTCGGTTATCAACACTTATCTTTTATCTTAGTATTACAGTACTATTTATTTGCGTGGTTTCATATCTAATTCGGGGATATTGACCGTTTTTGGCTTCGATGGAGTTATAAGCAGTAGGTACGTGATTGGTTCTTGTAATGTATTCAGATTTTAACACGCGACGGGCAATTGACCTGCGGCTAACCTCGGCCACGGTACGCCAGGTGCGCAAATTGGTGCTAACTTAAGCAATTAAGTGTTTTGTTTTAACCGCGTAACAGAATTGAATGTTTTAATTTAAAAGTAGGGGATAATTATTCCTGGTATATATGGTATATATCTGTTCAATTAAATTTTAACCGAAGAATGTGATACTATATGATTGCAATACAATTAGGTTCATTATTAGTAAATTAGGCTTGATGTTAATAATTATAAATATTGATGTTTGAAATGTGTATTGGTATGAAAGTAACAGCTACGTAAACATAGATATAACAGTCTGTAACTTGCTAGAGGAATAATTTCTACTCATCAAACACTTCAAAAATGACAACATCTCTCGTCCTCCACCTCCAATTACAGGGAAAGCAATAAATTAAAATGACACCAGTAAGTATACAATTTAAATCTTGCTTCCCTCTACAATGACGAACTTTATCAATTTGACAAAATAAAATTTGATAAATATTTGTCAATCGTACATATTTTAGTGAATATTAAAAATTAAATATATTCGTTCGTGATATACCTAACACAAACGTCTCCCATATCGAATCGGACGAGCGATTATTACCTACCGGATGGAAAATCTCCCGGCGATAATTTTATACGCTTTCATTGGATACTCCACGTTCTTATCCATGGCCGGCTTGTACCTTACGACGCGTACCTCGTGCTTACGTTTGTGAACAGGAACTGAAAAATCACACCTAAATATGATTGGATTTCATACGCTATCATTTGCGCAGTAATTTAAGTATAACAAATATATCAATCTTAATAAATTTGATGGTTTAGCGCTGTTGATTCAGGACTACTAGTTTTTGAAATTAAGTTGTACTCGTATATTTAACTGTAAACTAAGTACGTACATAGATATGCTTATTAATAACTGACTTAAATACTTATGAATTGTGCACGATAACGAAATTCGAAAAAAAAAAATTGTTTGGATGTGTTTAATCAATATGTCACTTATGTTAATCTCAATTTTTTTTGATATTTTCAAAAAGCATCGCTTACAAAATATTAGGTATGTTATTTATCGGTCTCGCTTATATTAGTGATATGAGATTTCAAAACATCAGTTTCGAGTAGCGCTTAACAGCTCACGTCGTAAAATTTCTTAACTCGTTCTTATCTCGTTCTTAACGCTAACAGACGATTCAAGATGCATCATCGTAAGGTCGGCCTCAGATGTTGAGGTTGGTCGTGCGTCGTGAGTTGTGGAGTTCTCTTCCAAAGCCATTTTACATATTTCTCGGTGGCCCACGAGGCGTGACCAATTCATGTATATTTTTCCATCAACTGATTATCGCGTGAGGTTAATTAAGTATAAACGATCATGAGGTTTTTCACGGCAAGGAAATTTATCTAGTAACATTGTCCGCCGCACATATTTTTACACACTAAATTATTACCTACTTACTTATTTACTTTTATAAACCGATCTTATTGGAGTGACTTGAACTCATCAACCGGCCACTGTTGGGTATTTACGACAAGTTTAAATAGCAAAATAAAGATGATCTTTGATTTCCACAGTTAACAAACAGCACATCGAATCTCCTAGAGAACGCTAGGACCCGTGAGAGGCTGGTGGCGCTCCTCAAAGAGCATGAGAAGTGTTCGGCAGAAGTGAAGGAGCACCGCGGAAATATCAACGAGCTGGACTTTCTGTTGAAACAAGTCCATAAAGAAATCAAAGTGCTGCGCTCCAAAGGCACCGGCTCGGAAAAGGTATAACCCTAATAGGTACAACCCGTTGTGGTTCTGCTTCTTGTATTCTTACTTCTTAGCTGTAGCTCAATTAAAAGTGATCCCGTCTGACAAACCAATAGAGCCAGAATCGAGTACGGCCGTGAATCCTTTACGTTAGTACCTTAAAACATGTTGTTTACGTTAAAAAAAGTCACCACACCCTAAATAAAACTTCTCTATCAGGCGTTTTATGATTATTTCATGTTTATTCCATATTCATAAAAAAACCACGTGAATTAATATCAATCGGTAAAAATTCGTGCAATGGATTTTGATAATATTCCGTTGAGGAATGAGATAGATAATTTTTTTATTAGCTCTTTGACCCTAATGACATTAGGATTCTTAATTTACAATAGTTATAATAGCAGTGGCACAAAAATTGATATCTAATGCGTAAATTTGCTAACTTCATATATGATAAATTAAAACGAGTGGTAAAGAGAGAGTATAAATGCCTCAAGGAAATCCTATACGCATTGCCTCTTATACCAGGTACCTACAGTACTTTGTTGATACCGAGCAATGTAGCTCGCGAATAGGCATGCTTATTATGCAAGTTTCATACGCCGCCCGTTATAATAATAAAAATTGTCGGTTCTTTAGCAGGAGACCGCCACTAACCTGACGAACCAGTCTACCGTGAGTCAGCTGGAGAACCGGCTGAACACGGCCATGAAGAAGTTTGACACCGTCATCAGCGACAACTACAAGATGCGGCTGCAAATAGACCGCTTGCTGCGCGAACGGTAACCAGACCACGAGCGCCAATGGCCTCGGAGTCCAGCTAATGTTAAGCGACAACGACAGTCCAATGGCATCTGTAACTAATCCAGATATGATTACGGTTATATTTGGAAGAAAAACATTTATTCCGAAGGCTATGACCATTACGATTCTTATTTAACTTAACATTACTTAACACATACATAAACATACGCGTAAACGTAATTGCAACACACCCTCAACACGGCTCAGTAATTGGTTTTTTTCACCAGTTTTCAATGATCACCTGCTTGACACCTGCATGCGTGTTATTTGTGTAAACAGTACAAAAAATATCAATGTTAAACAAAGACCCTGTTGACTTTTTCGCGAAATTGTTGTGTTACTGGTATACACTAAGATAAAAAGCCTCATATAAGGCCCAAGCAAAATTTATGCCGAAACAAAATTATTAATGACAGAATTTATTAAAGAAGTACATTTATGGACTCCGCATTGTTTATGACTGATAGATAGTCGTTGGCCACACTATAATTCCATTTTGGATATAACAGATCAATAATTAAAAGAAGCAATATTTTATTAACCGAAGACTGGAAAGTATTAAAACAATTTCGATTTATATTCTAATTGTCAGAGATCAACAGAGGCAACTAAACAAATATTTTTTTAATTGCTACAATAAAGTATTAAATTATTTTGTAGTCAATTCTTCAACACGATCTGGAAGAGCCAGGTTAAGCGGCTGATGGATGGTAAGGCGCAGATTTTAGAGCTAGTGGAGCAAGCTATCGGCACGTACGACCAGCGTGAAGAGTGGTGCGCCAAGCTGGACGCGCTCAAAGAGAAGGCCGCAATCGACTACCGAAAGCACTGTTTGGTACGTTCAGGAACATCACACTGAGACAAAATATCGTCGTAAAATCAGTTTGTTGTCGAGGTTGACTCTGGAAGTAGTAGTTAGAATAGAGGAAATATAATTCGGTATATAAAAATGTAACGGCGTGTCAAATGTTTTAAGATTCCTTACAATGCTTAAGTGTCTCAGTCATGATTAGTATTACTATTATTAGTCAGCCATTGTGTTATCTACATGAATGTGCGATTCTTATAGAAAAAAGAATGATGACCGTCGATCCCTACTTACCTGTCAATGTTTCATCGATCGAGCCTGAGTTTCATCAGCCTTACCCCATTGCTTATGTTACTAGGACTACAGTATTACATCATGAACATAACTATACTTCTTGCTTCATATGCAACAACTTGCACAGGAAGTACGCGAGCTGCAGCGGCAGTTAGATCACAGTATGAAGCTGGAGCAGTTCCTGCGCACTAAGGGCACGGTGCGGCTGACGGCGGCGGACGCGCGCGCCGAGGCTAAGCGCTTGGAGCTGCAGGAGATGAAGATCCGGACGTACAACAACTACGTTAACATCCTAGACGCCATCCGGGTGAGATGTCACCGGGTCACCTCATGAACTATGTTAGCTGCAGAGGCAAATACTGGTACTAAATGAATTTTGTGCATTATGGGCTTGATGCGCCAACTAGCAGATGCCGGTAGATACAATCTAAAAAGTTATTGATGTAGCGCTCGTTAGTGTCTATGTGCAGTAGGAAACTTCTATATCGTAATGGATGGATGGATGACACCGATTTAGAGTTTAAACTAACCACTGCGCATAAAGGTACCTATATTATACCATAGAAAACAATTGGGATCGTAGTATTTTTTATTACCAAGGGCACTACACGCGCAATGACACACTGCAGGTATGATAAAATAAAAAAAAACTTCTTCTCATAGGAGCCTGTTGTGTCGTGCTAGTAATATTACTTAAGGAACAAACCTTAAGTAAATTGGATTTTATATGTGAGAATAGGTAACCTAATGCTTATTGTAACATCTGGTATTTACGCAGTCGACAATAAACATTTTTTATTTCCTAAAAACATCGTAGAACTTATAATCTTTTATCGACAGGAATACGCCGGAGAAGACGACGTAGATCGTCTGATCCAGGAGTTCACGCGACGGGAAGAAGAGAACTACGCGCTGTTCAACTACATCAACGAAGTGAACACCGAGCTCAAGAACCTGAGCGACAACGTCAAGTCACTGCGGAGTAGTATCGGTTGGTAAATTTAGTGGAATTAAGGCAGGCACCTGCGGTGACGCCGACGTACTGAAGTAGTTACATGGAGGGAACCCTCGCTCGCTCCTATAAAACAATGAATAGGCTGTAGTTTCACATTAACGGTTTTGTTATGTGACCGTTCCATGCGGAATTTCGACGGAACAAAATTTTTGTCTACTTTGTTCCATTACTGTCACAATTCTAGTCCCAGAATAACTTCTGCTACAAAAAAAAGTAAGCCATGAGAGCCTATCTACGTATTTAGGTACGAACATCTGAATGCAGATTAAATATCTTGTATTATATTTATTAAATAGTTTGTGGACACTACTATCCATCACCCCCATCAAATGGATGGAGCTGGTATTTTGGGGTCCCTGCCCAAAGGTGAGAGCAGTACTCCATGAAAGGCCTAAAATACATATTAGCGGGTGACTCGTAGGGAAATACCGCTTTGCCCTGTGCAGTATCCCAAGCTTTTTAGAAGCTAGCTTAGCTTTAGTTTCGAGATGACGCTGAATTGTTCTCCATTCGAGATTTCTAGTCTAGAATCCCGATTTTACAGTTACATTGGTCCGGTTGGTTGTAATTTGGCTGTTGTTATTTCTAGACGTTGTCAACAAATGCACGTATCGTTGACATATCCACTTGCTGGTGGTGTTTGTCCGAAAGATATGTGGTCTTTACAGTACATAACAGCAAAAGAAAAACAGGAAAAAAGTTAATCAACTTTATTAGCCAACAATACCGCTTATCATAATGTGATGCTTCGGTCATAAGCATACCTCTATCATAGTTGGTGCAACGTATTAATTATGTAATCGACGAAATATCTAAGAAATTTACAACCCTTTATTAGCCAATTACACAAAAGCATATAAATAACCCTTTGGAAATTTTGTCAATTACCGGAATTTTATGACAGTGTGAAAAGCAACGACTTAAATTAACACATGCCAATATAACAAACACATGCCAACTTTGTAATTTGATTATGAGACAAATTTTACGTTGAAAAATTTAAATAAGTCACCATGGTACACATGTAATTATTACATGTGTATGCAGGTACTTATGATAATTATGTTATTCTAATTCACGCCGTGACCACGACCCAACTGAGTGGGTCGTGGTCACGGCTAAACGGTTGTTATAGTTATCGTCGGGGCGGCAACGTCTCCGGTGCCTGACAGCGGAGACAAACTACCTACTACAACACAGAATAATGAACTGAATACTATAACACAGCAGTCTTCTACCGCCGTCCCCATAATGGGACATCGAGCGACCGTTACCTATCTACTATAAATAATCGGGATCGAGCATAAATCCTTTCGAAAATCACAGATATTAAGTTGACTTTGATCCATTGGCAACCCGCTACAGGGCACGGGTTTCCCCTCTTAATATATTGTGAAGGCCTGAGGTTTACATACCCTCTTAAACAATTCTGTTGGGCAGTAATTTGTTATGATATATCGAGTGCTGAAGGAATCGTAACCTTACGTTACATAAGCCTATGAAAATTCAGCTTATCATAAATTCTTTTCGTTATTTAAAAAAACTTCTTCATCCGCCCAAGTTGTTTACCGCGGCAAAGCAATTATGATTGACGATTGAGAGATGACGTCACAAGCAGATTTCCGTTCGTAGAGGAGGAGCACGCGAAGCACCAGGCGAAGCTGTACAAACAGCAGGAGAGCGTCGAGTCACTGCGGCACGCGCTGGAGGAGCGGCGCGCAGCGACCGCAGCCGCCAAGGCAGCCGGCGAGCGGAGCCAGCAGGCGCGCGCTCACCTGCTGCAGCAGCTGCACGCGCTGGCCCTGTGAGTCGCTCGCTTATTGCGCTAGTCAGTGTCCTATCAGGGACCGCAGTGGCTACACATATGCAGGTCCTCTAAGTTCGCTGCTGTCGTGAACAGCTCTGTACCAATCTTTATTTATAAATCTAAGCGAACTCTTTGATACAGTATCTTCAATATCAATATTTCTTTGATCTACACAGCGGATTAATTATACAACTTTACTACTGAAACGGCGGCAGTTAAGAATAGTATACATACGAACTCCGCGAATATCAAATAAAAAAAAAAATAGCAAGAACAAAATTCAAACATTTTATCATTTAGAATCGCAAACATTAACCGTTATAAAAAAATGAAATTTCCGAACACTGGCACGATCTTAATACACATGCTATAATACAAACGCCTCTCGACAATAGTTGTACATTGTTTCAACACGGTGTTACTAAAATACTCTGTCAATTTCGTATCCATGACAATTTGCAGGTCATCAGAGTGCGACTCTTTGCCGCTACTGAAACTGCTGGGGAAATCTTTCGACATCAACCCCACTAACGCTCGCCTCTACATCAAGAGCTTGGAGAAGAAGGTCTTGGAGACGATCGACCTCATCAAGTTGGATGAGGTTAGGTTCTTAAAGCAATCATTACCGAGGATGAGTAGGTCCCTAACTCGCATTTTACGTCGAAATGCAATTGAAGCTTTGACAAGCACTTTCCTCAATTATATACTTTTCGTATTATCGTCACCTAATTACAACTCAACTCATCTAATAGCTACAACAAAGGTTATTAACCTAAACGATCAGTTCAGTTCCAAATAGTCTTATCGAATAAGTTTGCTACTGTGAAGAGATAAAAAGGTAAACAAGAGTTTTTTTTTTATGTAAGTCTGACTTACTTTGTATCCCTGTAAGTAAAAAAAAACCTATTTGACTTGCTGACATTGACATACAATTATTGACAGTATATTGACATTTGCTTATATATTTTTTTTTATTTGTACGCTAAATATTAGAGAAAAGCGGACGTTATTATTTCCACCTTCCTAACCTACTATACAAATAAATGATTGAATATATTGTTAATTGTATGCGTTTGTGTAATCTCAGAACTTACAGAAGTACGCCGAAGCAAAAGAGCGCACCACGCCGCCGTCGCGTCGCCGCCGCCGCGCGCCCGCCGCAGTCGCGCTCGCATAGCATATTACGGTTACGGAATAAAAAATAATGATTCCATTGTAATGCGCACTTAAGTTCCACAAGTGAGGATTCGATACTTTAATACTGAATAATAAATTCGTTTATTAGTGTACCAACTTGTTTTGTAATAACCCTATTTTGTCGTTGGTGAGATTAGTTCTCGCTCTAGTGCGACGATCGTCCTAACAACACTTTGTAAACCCTGATCTGTTACAGTCAGAGATATTTTCGGATATAGATAGATATTTATTATCTGTGTACGAATAGCTTGTCATACAACAAACGTTCAACATCAAATGTTCGTATTAAAATGTTAAACGAATTCCAATTTATCATATTGTTACGATGCTTCTCGAAGTCGGCAGGCTTACGAAGTTTCTAGAAGGGTGGCCGACCGTTACGGCGAGGCAAACAATAGAGGCAATAAAAGAGAAACCCAGGTAGTAAAAAAACTACCTGGGTCACTCCAGGCCAATCTGGCCCGTATGCCTCAAGCAAAAGGGGCGAGATTAGCATAGATGAGGGCCGAAATGGGATTGTTTACCTGACCCGCTATTGTTATGTCGATTTCCGGGAATTCCTGTTGTTGTTGTTTACTTCAACGAAGGGCGTGGAAGGATCTGGAAGCCCGGAAATCGATATAAATAGCGGGCAGGGTCGGCCACAAGGATTCGGTTTCCGGATACGAAGTGAAGAGTTCTCTCCCTACGAAGCGAATACCTGAGATCTACGAGTGTAACTGTGATTGTGAAGTGTGTGTGAAGTAAAATAAAGTCTCTGCGGAACTATTGTGGCATTTTTACGAGCCTACGGATCCTGACACGTAACAATATTATATATACGTTTTTATTTATATAACATTGAGTAATTGCTGCGTGCGCAGATATTGTACGAATGCTGCCTCTATTGCCGCCTGTACCCTATTTGCGGCCGCCCGCTGAAGAAAGCTCGGCGGTCACGTCTCATTAAACGTATCTTGGCTAAATTTAAACTTTCCACTGATGTCGAACGCGAGTTACACGCGGGAATAACAACATTATTAATTATTTACGACTCATATCTTCTCTCCTTCGTTGTCCCTATAACTTGCGGATCTTTATAGAAGTTTTTTTTTGTATAGATATACTATCTGATACAGACAGGCTGACAGGTTTTGGCATGGTCGGGTGAGAGAAGGAATATAAAACGCGTTGAATGTCGTAATTGTATTATTCGGTACTGTTACACTAGCGGTGGTCGACGACGGCGACGGGCAGGCCGCGCGCCACGACGCTGCTCGCGATCATGAGGAAGCCGGTGGCGGCGCGCGCGCGGCCCACCGCCGCCAGCAGGTCGCGCTCCGCCCCCCGCCGCGGGCCGCGGCCCTCCACGCTCGTGTCTGTCGGTGTATACGATTATTAAATTACTAGCGACCGTCGCGGCTTCGTTCGGGTTGAACAATTATCTATGTTAGTACATAATATGACGTCTGTTTTATGAATACTAAATGATGATATATAATAAATACCCCGTGTGTGTTCAAATATGAAAAGAATTTTTGAATTAGGTGCCGTGATTCCGAAGATTACCCTCCGCACACACACAAACTCAAAATTCTTTTAATATTTAAAATATCGTGGCTAGCTTTCCGTAATCTACAATCGCCCATAGCACAGGCAATAACTCATTTGCTTCAGAAGAGGCTCTCTTTTGATTTGCTCTCTGATTTTCTAATTCTATAACTACTAACCGATTTGGATGACCAAACGTTTAGTGTGTAGGTAATTAGTGATTCTTGTAATGTCCTTGTATTGCAAGGAACCGTTTGCTGCTGATACTTTTTATAGGAAATACCCATACGCTCCCGTTCGCTTCGCTGGGCGTGAATTAGAACTCGGTCATAAACAATTAGAAAATATATATATAAAAAAAAAAAGAATAAATCTGTCATTCATCACTTTAAAATATATATGACCAGAATAACAGTGTTTAGACATATTGATAACCTAAAAAATTTAGCCGCATTAAATTAAACTTAGTGAACTACAGAATGTACTTTAAAATAGATAAATAAAATAACATTTCTGTCGACTAACTCAACGAACCATGTCAATGACTTTCTTTAACCTTTTGTCATTTGTCGCCAACGTAGGCCACATTGTCTTAAGACCACAAGAAAGACAAATGTGGCATGCATGAGATTTTCTATATGATTCTTCTATTTACATATATAGAAACTTGAATCACGCTATCAGTTTTTTATAAACATTGCACGTGGACTAGTGCATGTTCCACAAGGCCTGGCCGGACAACAGCCGTAGCGCTGATTACAAATAAAACTAAACCTATATGGAGCACGATGAAATTGCGTGCGTCATCACCCACCGAGTTGTCCCTGGCTCCACTTGGCCTTGCCCACGCTGGGCCAGTCCACGGGCGCGTCGGACGGCACGAACAGCGACACCAGCGTGCTCACCACTTTGTCCACCTCCAGGTCCGTCACCTCCCACAGCATACCGATCACCATCGGACTGGAACACATTAAAAAAAGTACTTTACATTTTCAACAAAATGAATCATAACACACGACCTTTTCACAGCGGATTTACAGCGGATCTAGGTTTGAGTAATTCTATTTAATGGGTGTGATGACCAACCAGCCGTAACCAAATAAAAGGTTTCCATTTCAACCCACGGACGTGACGCGCGGGAGCGGTTCCAAACCAGAACACACTCTAGCGAAATGTACGATACGATATACATTATGTTTATTGTACACCAATAATCTACATGGAAACTGAACACAAAAATATGTAAGTCACAGAGATGTTCATGGATCGCAATAGCACAAACCCGACTGATCGCATTGCACATCACAAGATACAACGACGCGTTATTGTATCAAACAAACCAAACTAAATATATATACATAATTATCAACATAACAATTGTAGGTGGTTCCTATTTACTTGTACAATATCCCATTATTACAATACATCCTGTGACGAAGGTACATTTCTGATTAAAATCTGCAATGTACTGCTATAAGAGGTTGCTCTGTTGGTCGTAATATTGTCCTCGTCCCAAAAGAAACTACAATTCACTTTTACGCCCTGGTTCTGTGTAAGTTTATTAATTTGCCAACCCAGACCATTTACGTGAAATAAAAAACCATCTATGAAACCATTTCCCTCGTGCTGTATCATCGAAGCGCAACGTTGCAGTAGCCACTTAACGGGCAACAAGTGGTCGTCGACCCCTGCTAAACAGCGGGGGGCCCACAACTGTCATCGGGAGACTCCTCGTCCCCCGAGTTCCAAGCCCGTAGTCCCCTCGTCACCTGCGCCGATAGAGCGGTGATGAAGGAACAACCCGTTCGTTCGTTCGTTCAGCGATACAATGTTACATCCAGTTGATGTCTCACCAGCCGGCCACGTGCAGGTGTTGGTGCGCGCCGG
>PDGT01000060.1:2205550-2259967 GCA_003671415.1 Megathymus violae | reverse complement strand
CCGAGCCGCAGCCCGAGAGCAGCGCCAGCGAGCGGGCCCCGCCGCCGGCTCCGGCGCCCTCCACCCCGCCGCGCCCCGCCAGCTGGCAGCCGTCGCCGTGCCCGCAGTACCTGCCGTCACGCCGCCACCCAACCGTCAATTCATCATCATCATTGGAAATTACTTACGAGTTTATAATTCGTATATACTAAAAATACATCACACACAGACCAAAAGAAATTCACTTGTCACACACACACACACACACACGTAATGTCAGCTCCTGTTGGGAATCGACCCTTGCCTCGGCTGGTAGAGTGCTACCGTTCGGGCTAGCTCGTCGTCAATATGTAATCTACAAATCATATCTATACAGTGCAGACAAACATTGTGGGACCTGTGGCGTTGTCTTAAGATTATTTTAGTAAAACCTGATGCTAGCTTCAGGAAATATTTCTTACGAGCAGTTCCGGTAGAAGAAGAAGCGAGATACTCTCAAGGAATTCTCCTTTTTTCTACTCACAGTTAACACTAACGGTTATTTATATAACTCATGTCCATACCAGCTTGTCTTTAAAATAATCATTTATTTTTTAATACCTTTATCGTCCTAACAATGATTTTGATATGAACTTCAATTATAGAATAATTACAGAAGATCCGTCAGTTCTAAGATAATTTTAAATCGTTCGATGAAACACCGAACACACCTGAATCGCAGCGCGCGACACGCGTGTCGTTGGTGCCCTAGATGACGTCAGAGAGATGCGGTATCTAATCATAGACCATCAAAAACAATCAGCCGCGACGCGCAATTCATTATCATTAATCATTAATAATTAGCATTTATCCATAACCTTTTACAGTTTAAATAAATTCTATCAATTACAGTTATTTATATATTTACTAAACGGTATAATTTTAAGAGCATTAAATCCAACCGTCTACACGACATTCCCTTCACAGTTATACATTTAATATACATATTTATACCTGATAGATAATTTCCGAACGTTTCCCATCCCTACCTGCATCCGCTACCTATAGTATAATTGTTTTCTCCGTGCAGTTTGGGTCATAATAGATAAGCCGGCTAAGGCGGTGAGCATGTTGCGCGGGCGCAACGCCATTATCGATAAAAACAAATGTGTCATCGAAGGCAGGTGCACGGTACATGTGCGGTATACAAAGGGTGCTGCGATATTGTTATGTTATGATCATTGTTTGTCAATTCTTATGTAATTTGTTTTTCATCTTTACCCCCACCTAATACCTGCAAATAATTATTATCATTATTATCTTTTTTGCTGTTCAATTTAAACTTCGATATAAGTATTTATATTTATTTTTAATATAATTTATTTTAAATCATTATTTTTATTTTAATAAATACGCTATTTTATCTATTTTTCTTTCATTGTTATCAAAATCCCACATAATGACAAAACTAAATACACTATCGATAACGCTTATCGACAACAATAATGCGCATCACTATGCCCGCCCATAAGGCCCGGGAGTGGAAGAGAGAGCAAAATACTCGCTTCACCGCGCCGACGTTTTATGACGCAAACTGCACGGAGAAAAAAATTATACTATAATATCCTTTACCTAAGGGTAGTAAAAAAAAATCGGCTTCTACAACCGCGAGTGACAAGTCAGGTCGAACTACGTGTTCCCTTCGATTTCATTGCAAATACGTAAAACTAAACCAAAAGAGGAAACTATATCGTGTCGAAAATTCAGCAATAGTTACAGGAAGACGTCGGCGTCGGTGAGGTACTGCAGGAAGTCCTCCGGTGGGGGAGCCTGGCCCACGTGACCGCGCCACGCGCCGCACCAGTACTTCACGAACGAGCTCATACGCAACTCCATCCGATCTAGATTTTTCTCTAGAAAATATAAAGGAAACAGCGGGTCAAACAGCAACAGATCAATCGTTGGAAACTTGTTCTACCACATCGAAACTCCAACATGTGCTCTTAACTGGTCCACCAATACTGCAACTGAACCGGTTGATCTCACCCTGGCGTACCTAGCCCCCTGGTGAAGGATATGGAGAACTGGATGGTATAAACCCTGATGACCCTCGACCGTCCGGCAGCAGGATACAACTCGAGCAGGCGAGGTCAGCTTGGACCGCAGGGCGGATTGTTATCATCTTATTTGATCATCGTGAACAATATACATGTACTGTACCGAGTACTCACGATTTTTGAAGTTTATTCGCATTTACCGTACGATGGTCTCGCCGTTACTATGATATATGCCATAGAGTTGATATGTCGGTATGAAATACAAAAATCGTGAGTACCTATACCATAACTGTAAAGATTACACAAACCTGGATTTATTATGTATCTGCCCACTTCGGCCTTCGTCGTAAAGTATCCATCAGCTATATCCTTTTCATGGATCTTATACAGTGCATACAAGAAATGTATGTTCTCCATTCTGCATACGGAATGATGGTTCAATATGGGTAGTGTTTCCCATGGGAATGTGTCCAGCATCTAATAAATTAACATGGTTTAACACAGTGCACAGTATCCATAGAAGATCACAATAAAAATAAGCATTTCCATGTATTAGTTAAGGAATTTAGCGCTTAACTGAACTCAGTACATCGGTTAAGATAAATCTTCAAATACACTAAAGTTTCAAATACACATACAAATACAAATACTAACAATATATAATATGAAATATTCATACGACGATTTCAATTGTATCACATTATTAAAGGAAATATTAAACAAAGGTAATACTCGCCTCATCCACAATCAAAATAACAGGATACCTCTTTGCCTTCCTCAGGGCATTCCATTCTTCTCCATCCTTCACCACATTGGCCACTCGGGAGAAGGCCCGAATACCGTCGACTACACTGAAGTGGTGTATTTCCTCGAAGCACTTCGAAAGACATTTGAAACACACGTCAGTAACAAATTTAAAGTCCACATCGCACATATCGCAATGTATCTCTTTTAGTACTCTTCGCATTTCGTTCGCGTCGCCGTGTTCAGTTAAAATTCTTCTAACGCAACACTTTAATTGTTGCGACGACAAACTCGGAGAGCTCTCTATTAGGTTGTAAAGTAGAATTTTCTGCTTTTTCGACAGTCTGATGAATCTAAAAGAAAATTAATTTCAATAATAATTATTATTACAATAATCTTAGCAGTCAATCCAACGATACTGAGGGTCGTCGGGTCATGGGTCGAGGGCGGTAGATGCAATACCGGAGATCCCATTGAAGAAAGGAGAGATAAGTTACGATTTACTTATTGGAACTTATAAGCGACGTGTCAAAGCACAACACACAAAGAATGCTTATAGCATTAACTTTGTTTCGTCCCACTGTTTTTGGTACAAAAGAAATACATAAATGTACAGAGGAGTTTCTTTCGCTGTTTCTTCTCCTCAAGATTAAAACACCTTTTCGAAGCCGTAGTAGAAGCAAAAAATTACGTGAATGAGTGTATTTACAGAATACCTAAATGATCAAATAATTTTGAATTTTTGAACGAGTTTTTTCGCATATCCGAGGACGTATGGAATGCACGAAGCCTCCTCAGTTGTAGACTATTATATCACACTGCCTTTAGTGATTATTAGGTTTAATAAAATTAACAAACTTGATTGAGACAACATTGGTTTAATCAAACGACAGGTAACAAAAATAATTGAGTAGACTGACAGACCCCCCAAAGTGAGAGAAGTGCTCAAATCATCAATAATCATATTACTGGGCAACGCTCATGAAATTGGCCTGCCGCTATCACATCTGATAACTTGGCTATGAAGCAAATTATTTCGAGCATTCGTGTAATTTATTTTGAAATGTGATGCTTGCTGTCTGTTTGCCATTGTCACATTATACAGAATACATTGACTCACCCCCAATCTGACAAGGCTGTATCAACCAGTCGTATAACCCGATCTCTGAGTGCACTGTCCCGCAGCCTGCCCGTCAACAGCGCCCCCCATCCGCCCAACCAGTGCTTGTCCATTACATTTATCACACTCTGCAACGATGTTCGTGTTATCATTATGACTCACAAAAGGTAGATAGGTACTAGAAATTGGGGCCATTTGAGGTAGAATCAATACAACATCTATTGATTCAGTGGTGAATCAAGTAACTCAGCTTAGGTTTGATTGGCAAGGTACTGCAGTCCGCTACGGGTTTTTTTAATTACACAGTATTTCAATGGTGGATATTTCTATGATAAGAGGCACAAGTACCTTCATTCTCAAATCAATATCTTCTCGTTTGCTCCAGTAGTTCTGCACCAAGCGCTTGTTGTTCAAAAACTGTGCATTGTCAATAGTTTTATAGTTCTCCTCCAACAGCGAGTAGAGCTCTGTGAATAATGGCTTTTCGCCTTCTGGAAATGGAACACAAGATTGGCTGTTAGAATATACATATTGTATATCTTATAATAAAAACGACACAAATCCATGCTATTATGTTATGTTATATTATTAATGCCCTACACTACAACTGAAGGGTATTCAATAGAGTATATTAAACTCTGTTGAAAATTAGAAAAGTCAAATGTTGTTAGTGTTTTTGCTTTGGATCAAGCACATTCAAGAGTAAACATGTTAAGTATTATCATTAAAAAATAATCTTACCTTTAGTGACATTGGCAGGGATGTTGACAGTGATTGGACCAATATCTGGATCTAAGTAATCATTGCTAAACAAAGTCAGATATATGGCACTTATTTCTGTCCGATACTCATTCAATGGTTTAAGATTTTCATTTGGATTATACGGTGCAGTAAGTTGGATTATTGTCCATTCTGAAAATATTATACACATTCAGTAGCCTTTGAGCAAATTCCTTATCATGAGTAGACATGGAAGAGGAGCAGTAAGAAACTTTCAAAAATAATATTTTCTACTCAGTTACAGTTTCATATACTATGTATATACATCGTTAATACATTAATAAACTTCTTTTATAAGAAAGTGTTTGACTTGAGCTTTTAAGTATTTTTAGACTTTAGACACTTTAGACAATTCAGAAAAACAGAAAAATTCAGAATAAAATGTTTATGTTTAATAGGTGGCCTCAACCACGGTTTATTATGTGTTGCAATCCTTATAGACAAATAAAGATTATTATTATTATTATTAATTGTAATATATTTTTACATCTCCAATCATGAACAAGCTATTGACTTTACCTCAGTAAAACTTTCTGAAACTCTGCTTATTCGTTTTAGAGTTATCAATAGTGTTAATGTTGTAAATGTAACAATTATTTTTTATACTACATAATATTATCCAAATTATTGATATAAGTGTTTTTGTTTTTAATATTAAGGATATTAGCAAAATAATATTATGTTACATTGTTTTTCATTTTCAAAATATACCTTCATTAAACTTGTTACTAAGTAGTCAACACAGCTAATTATTCAAATTTAAAAGATACACAAAATCATCACCTTTAGGCAACTCCTGCAATATCCTAAGAAAATTATCAACATTGTTATCTGAACTGAATCTCATATACTTCTTGTAAAATGGTAAATCTTCTTCACCAGTAAACTTTTCTAGCCTCCCTGTTAAATCTTCCGCAGTAGCAGGAAGAAAACTTAGAAGATATTCTTCTTCCTCGGACCTGAAAATTAAATATATGGGCTGAAAAGCAGGACAACATCAGAACACATGCATGCAGCCAACCATGTTACAGAAAATTGCAAAATTTTATTTCTCATCACTGTCCCTACTGTTTATGTCATGCAGTATTTTTATCATTAGATTTAATTGATCCTAGATTTGCAACCGTGAAAGCAACTTTTAACCGACAATGACAATACCTTCAGCCTCAACAATAGAATCTGTATCTAAATATAAATAATTTAATACATATTATATTCCTCATATTATATGCTAATTCAAAGATTTGAGTAAAACTCAGCAGTACCTTCATTTTATTTATGAACTGTATTTAATTTCATAAGGGTTCATGGTTGTATAAAATTATTAATATCTTATTATACTCACAGTGACCTTTCTTTGACTAATTTCTTTATTGGTTTTATAAAGTTCGATATTTTTTGCACCTTGCTACCTGTAATTTATATTGTATTTATGTATTTTATGAAATTACAAAGTTAAACAAAACAAAAAACACCCATCATTTCTTGTGTGTAGTTCAATCTACAACATTGGACTATCTAGGTAATGCATAGAGCATTAGGCATTTGAGTTCATGCTAGTTTGGATGGTGTATACATATGTATGTCTGGTGACAATCTAAACATTTTTGTAAAGTATGAAATTAAGTAATAAGTTGCCTTCTACATATGCTTCTTAGCAGGTGCCCCCTGCTTACAGACATGCAAAAATTATAGTGACCACAAAAACCACTACATTGCATTTCGAGTGATCTTCTAATTGTTACACTAAATTAACTGTGTGAAAGTAGTTTTAAGAAAACTACAATGCTAACTCCAGCAATGAGACATGATTTATATTTAATAAGTAGCCAGACCTTACCAGAACTCCTCAGTTGTTCATCTCTGTATGCAGCCAGTGTCCTAAGTGAAGCAGAGACTGCCTCACTCAGAAAAAATGCAGCTTCTACCTCATTGGACTCAGATAAACATTCCTCTGCAACAAGTTTCCTACTACCTGGAACATAAACTCGATTGTTACATAAATACACTAAAATACAGTAATATTGATTTTATCAAGTTGTGAAGTTTACACTGATTTTACTCAGGCAACAGTTTAGGCCCTCAGCATTTTAATATATATTCTCATTATTTCATATTCTTGTAATTTTTTTATCAAACAGGGATAAAATATTTACTATTTAAGGGCCAAAAGATGTAGAATATTTGCTTACAAATCTTCTGGTACTATTTTCATACTGATGTCTAATCTATATCCTCCACAGGAGTCTTTCCATTAAAATCCTAAATCAGGATGGTACAACTCTGTTTAACTATAAACTAGATTATTAATAAACTAAGATTCATAAAATCTATTGGTCGGTGGGCATACACAGATAAAAGTACCAAGGTTTATAATTTTTTTTCGTAACAACCAAATTAAAATTATTTTATGCGACAAGCTTTTTGTGTTAAAACTTTTTTGAATAGTTCAGCATGATTAGTGACTAAAATATTCATAGGTCACGCTGAATAACATAAAGTACTCAAAGCAAAATATTATCTTGACAAAGAAAAATACGTATAAAAACGTCTTTACACGTTAAGCAACTTGAACGTGTAATTTGACGTTTAACGTTTACTTTGTGCACTGAAAGATACATAAGTCAATACTTAGGCTGTTCACGATAGAACATTGAATGTCCTTAAAATGTCCTGACACACTAAAAACCGCAAGAATAGGAATATCAAGTAATTTCAAAGGATTAAAATGTAGTTATTATAAGAGTATATCACTTACTTTGATAATTTGGTCCACTTGGAGTACTAGGTACATTTTTAACGTATTTATTAAGTATATTATCGTACACTGGCTTTGTGAAACTAAGTTCATTAGTAAATACATCGAAATCTTCCATTTGAAAGTACTATTTCGTTTGAAATAAGCTAATCAGGGTATCAAAACTTTCCAAATCAAATCATAACAAAAGTAAAGTAAGAAAAGGCGAACATAATAATCTAATTCAACCGTTCGTTACGTTACGTTTTGAAATTGATACTTTAACTTGCATTTAGTAATTGTCATGTGAAATGTCAAATGTGTAGTTTAAACCACAGAGTACATTCGTATATACTGAAACAAAAGATATGGTTTAAACAAAAGAGTAACAGCTTTGCGCGTTACGTTATACGTTAGTTTTTATTATGTACCTTGATCTTGGACAAGCTTCAATTTTATTTGAAATAAATTTTTAATATTTTCTGTACAAACTGTATGTAAGCGGTTCAGTAGCCTTCAGTTCCTGATATGTGTCCTAATTTTCTGTATATAATAGATCAGTAGTTCTCAACCTTTTCTTTATAGGGGCCACAAACACGTGTTAGTCGAGAAGTCACGGACCACAAAAAAAAAACAATTTAGTAATGATTTCTTAGGATTGTTACAAATTGAATTATGCAACTATGAACGGATTCATCGCGTATATTTTAATACCTTTTTAACATTTTCTGACGTTTTAAACACAATGCAGTGTCTGTGGTCACAAGCAGTTGTTTAATTCAAATTATTTAGATGTTAATAAAAAGAAAATTCAAAATTAATGAACTATTTATTGTAACGAATAACGTTTGGTTCAGGTCCATTTATTGACCTGATTTATTATCCGCTCCGTATATTGACCTGGTAAAATAATTTAAACATATACAAAAATAACACTTGCACTTCATTGAAAGATCTAGGTGTTGTGATTAGAGAAGATCTCAGTTTTAGCGAAAACATAACGGCAAATTGCGCAAAGGCCTACAGGACTTTGGGTTTTGTTTTGCGACAAGCGCAGCACCTTGACAGCATTGCCGTTATAAAACTTTTGAATAACAGCTTTGTCAGGAGCATACTTGAAATAACGCAATTATCTGGAGTCCGCATGAAGCAAAATACAAGCTCATGTTGGAAAAGCTCCAAAGAAAATTCATTAGGTTTTTATATTTCAGAGCGTACGGGTATTATGTAGGGTACCCCCATTTATATCCTAGCCTATTCCTTTTGGGAATGGTAGGATTTAATACATTGGAATATCGACGCAATCTGTTTTTAATGGAGTATTTTATAAAATTAATTAGAGGAAATATTTGCAACCCGTCAGTACTAGAACTGATTCATATGAATGTCCCGGACAAATATGTTCGAGTTTGACGTCGAAAGTTGTTTGCCGTGCCGAGTTGCAGACTTGTCCTCGTGACGGAATCTCCCCCGATGCGAGCAATGACTTTGCTCAATGGACTGGTGGAGTGGAATTCGTCAGTTGACGTATTTTGTACTCCCATTGCTGAATTTTGCATGATGGCAGAAGAGTACGTAATGAAGCTTTAGAAACGGATTGGATTTAAATCTGCAAAGTTTTTAAGCTTATTATACAATATTATACAATAAATAAATAAATAAATATTGGTTAAGATTTTACATATTCAAATTTACTACCTAATATTTTTTTCGATGCAAAAATAATAGTAGAAAATTAAATGTATGAATATTTGCAAGACTTTATTATTATATTAAAATTTTTAAACAACATAATAAATCCATTTCCGAATCCAATTATTGAAGAACGTCATCCGTGCACACACACATGATTTTTTTGTATGTCAATTTCATTGTGTTCTAAAAAATTACAAATAGTATCAAGATAATTTATGCCTCGGATTTGACCTTTCGTTGGAAGTACAATATCAAACAAATACTGAGCATTGTTGATATGTCCGTACTGGAACCGAAAGCTAACCTATAAACTTGCAGTTCCTCGGGTTATGTACCATTATCGTCAATATATTTGGAAATGTCTTCATTGCGCTTCATACAGGTTAAATCAGAGAGCTGCAGTTTTTTTATATATAGATAGTATTTGTTTTTTCGCACATATATCGCATTCTTTTACAATTTCTGCATCGATTAATGGTTTGATATGCTTACCAAGAATATAAAAAATCTCATGTCATGCCTTAGTTATTGCGGAGTCTTATGATAATGCCAGGGAAATAATATTTTGCTGTTGTTGCTATGGTCTTTTAATAAAACTCAATTACTCACTTCTTAATAATAATTCAGGAGGAAACGTTTCGTTCAAAGATTTGTGCCTTGTTGTAAAATGATAAGAAATGTTGTATTTCTTTAATATAACACTGTCACGGTATATCAAACAAGTAGCTGCATTGCTTTTGTCAAACACAGCAAAATATTCCGTGTCCCACTCGTCTTGAAACAGTCTACTATTTATATCACAAAGTTTTCTTTTATACTTCGAAGACATTATATCGAAAGTAAATAATTTGTCGCCCTTTCTGTTATCTATTGTATTGTATTGTGTTGTGTAAATTGTACACTTATTTATGGGCAGTGCACTAATAAACGGGCTACACGTGACGTCTTTTATTTCAACAGTTTTTTCTCCTTATTGCTAGAACACTTTTTTGAACCAGTAGAAGTCAAAAATGACGTGCATAAGTGTATTTACAAAATATCTTAATGATGATTTTAAACTTGCCTGAAAAAAATATCTTCACCTAGTATATGTCAACTGCGGCGCATGCCTAGAGGTGTCAGTCGAGTGTATTTTAAAGTAATGCTTAGATATCTTTTTTAAGTTAAGACATTCATGAATATGAACAACCATAAAATAATGTTTAATCAACTTTGTATGGGAAATTACATCTTGCTTTCTGAGTCTAGATTGTGTTTTAAACAAGACAATATCATGCCCTGAGAAACTATAACTTCAGAGTTTCCGAAGCCGACAGCTTCACTAACTTCCAAATTGAAACCCAAGATTTTAAGTAATTTGTTTGAAAATATAATTAACAGGTGCGGTGGTCCTAAACAGCAAACACACACACTTTAGTCAAATTATAGGTGGTCATAAACTATTAAGTTAGGTCAAGTTGGGCATGATTTTTTTTTTCCATGTTTTTTTATGTTTTTGCAATTTACTCCAACATTGAGCCTATTTTTTAAGTTCTTATCGTTTAATTCTATAAAAAAGGTATGCCTCTTTTGGTTGAGCCAGTGAGTTCTACGGAATCTTACATAGAATACGCTTATTACGCTGTAATAAGCATGAATGTAAACGAGGTAAAAATGACACATTTTTGGCAACTTTACCTAGCTTACATTTTGTATTGAATGTGTTTCCCAGAGTGCACGCAATTTTAAGTTACCAGGGGGCCTAGCTCCAAAAAGCCATTTATTTATGTTTGACGTTTCCATTTTCGTTTAAACAAGGACACACATAGGTAAAGTTGCCCCAAGAATTTCGAAATTATTGTAGAAACGAGTGGATGTTATCAGGGTTGTCACAAAATAATACAACAAACTCATTTTTTTTATTAATTATAAAGGAACCGAGTAAGAGGAATTTTTGTTTAAGCATTATAGTTTAATACCTATTGTAATCACATTGATAAAAACTATTTTAAAAATTTAAACTTCCCTGAAAACGCTTTTTACAAATACCAATTAAATTATTATAGCATAGGCACCTACATATGTATGTGTATATTATAATCAAAAATATTTATTAAACAATAAATAAAACGAAAACTAAAACACCTTTATACTCAATAATCAAAATACACAAAAATATGATCTATAAAACTAAATTAAGTTTATTTTTAACTTAATAACACATATCAGCTGAACTTGCTTTAAAATAATTTCTCGTATGAAAATCGTTCTTAAATAATATCTTTAATAAAATTCTCCAAATAAAATCTTAAAACGGTTTCTACATAAAACTAAATTCTTATGCTTGCTAAATTTGACAACCCTAGCCATGGGTAAAGTTGCCTTCGTGTTAAGTAAGGTAACTTTACCTAATCTCAAACAACATTACCTTTTGTAATTACTTAAAAAATAGAAGATTTATAGGTTTAATTCATTACGATACACCTTAATCAACATATAATTTATACGGAATGCAATAAACTACTCACCTGTACATCGATTATATATATCTGTAGTAAAAACCAATCTTCATACACAGACGATGCGAACGAAATTTGCCACATAGAATGAAAAATTACAATATTTTGGCAATCATCAAATTTGCCAGCTAGAAAATTTTTTTGGAATACCTCAGTTTATTATGAAATCTACCGATATGACTTTTATTGCGTCAATTGCATCAGATAAAAAAATATTTGGAGGTAAGTAGAACAGGGTATGCTTAGGTAAAGATACCAAACTTGACGATACTATTTCACAATAATAAACTATTTGATTAAATCTTCAAAGCTTAGAATAACTGTATAGGGAAACAAAGAAAATTCTATGCGAGTCAAATAAACATAGAAACTTATTACCTACACATATGTAAATAAACATTGAAATTCCTACTACATTATGCAAGCCGCTGGACGGCGTTCTAATCAATTCAATTTTAAAATGCTAAGGAGTGTACATACTCGCAGTGTGTACAGTTCAACACGTCGAATGCAGTGCTCGTTTACACTTTCACATTGTCGTCCTTATTCATTGTTATCAGCTGTTGTCATGTTATGATGATAAACTAAAATTGTGTTCCGATTGATACGTGGTTACGTAAATTAGTCTACCTTTTATTTGTCTCTCAATCTGTGTAATAATAGGTGTTGTGAATTAAGACATGCGAAGATAAAGTTTTAGATTAGTGATGAATACTATTTTACGAATACTTATAGAGAGCCAAACCTTTCATATTTATATAATACTTATGCATTAATATTGTTCGAAAGGATTACACTATTTGGATTTATTAGGATTTACATTATTTGTGGTTTGTTTAATTTACCACTTGAAATGGTTCGATTCCGGCACAAAACTTTCTTTAATAATGCAATTGCCTTAATAATCATTTGGTTTAAATGATGATAAAAGTCTTCAGTATTTCCAGTTAGTTTATTAACCCGTACATGTATAGGCCTCAATGTGGAGTTGTTACATTGATTTAACCTACAAAATGGAGCATGGGTGAGGAACATTGTGAAATAGTCTTAATTAGTTGCATAACAAGAGAAACCTATGAATTCGCGTAGATACCAAGATAAAAACGCCATAATGGTAACAAATTCTTTCATACTTAGTCTAGGTAGCCTAGCTCTGTGTAAACTGATTAATTACCTTGCCTATTGGCCTTAGTATGACGCAACACATCTCAAGATAAGTGTTCGGTCAACTAGCTGTTAGTTTTAATCGTAGGAAAAACGTTTATTACGTTTATATCATACAAATAGTAAATTAAAAATGGTCTTTTCTACTAAGAACTGATAATGGACAAGACAATTTGTTCAACTTTTATAATAATTTATTTTATTGGGAATGGGAGATTTAAAAAAGCACGCATTGTTTAGAAATTTTTTATTTATAATAAACATAAACAATGTGCAAATGAATAAACGTCCAATTTGTCACATTTGCGAGTTAATGACCGAAGCATTACACTCTGGCTAGTAAAACCCTTGTAATTTTATAATGTTAGATAAATAACAAACAGACGGTAGTTAGCTTACTTTAAAAATGCTCCTTATAAGTTAAAATATTAGTGGCACTGAAACACCGTTTTTTCTGAATACAAAATGTATGCAAAAACTACAATATACTTATAAATTGTGCAATACAAGTATAAGGCACGAAATGGATAACAGGACTTTGCAATTGTCGAGGTTAAAAATAATTTGTGGTAAATGGAATCTTCTTAAAATGTAGTGGGTAATTTTATTTTTAACCTATTCCATTGCATCCGAGCTACTTTAATATTATGCTTATATAATGAGTAAGATAACAAAAACACAGTAAATACTGTAAAATAATACATAAAGCCAAGTACAACAATACAAGCGTTCGCAAATTTGCAACTACTCCAGAAGCGTATAAATATCACTTAACGTATCCTTATTTATAACAGAAATAAACTATTCGATATATCTCAACAATTTTTAGAAACTGCTACTGGAAGAGGCCATTAAACACAGGCTGTTAACGACGAGTTTATTTCCGTGAAAACTAGTGGTTCTTCGTTTGTAAATATGTATATTTAAAAAAACATTAGTATCTACGAATAAATAAATGGATCTAAACGTAGTTTTTAATTCAACTAGTACGTATAAAACACTACAAATTGACGATTTCATTCATCTTAAAGGCATCAGCCGGATATGACTTGAAGGCACAAAATTATTTTAAAATATAATAAACTTTCATTTCTAACATACGAACGCTATGTTGCAGGTACGCCTGTCGCCTGCTTGCTGCGATTAAAAACTTATCACCAAGCACCACCACACTTTTAAATCTGCTTCAACACTAGTGATATAATTTTCCTACTTTTAAAATAGTTATTTAAATCTAAACAATATTCTAGTTAAACATTTGAACAATAAAAAACTTTTATTGTATACCTATTATTGCCTTTTCATTAAAGATTAAGTAGCAAGAGCTACGGAATAAAAAATTAAAAGATTATGTAGAAATAATTTTCTCTACTATCGAAAATGTACTCCGTCATTCGTGATATTAGGATAAAGATTACCGCATGCTAACCAAATTTTATCTTATTTACATAGTGGTTCGAGAAAAAATCAAGGACATTACCTCTATCACATAAAAGTTTGGATTCACTTCCGAGGCAATAGCCCAATAAGTTAATACAAAATAACAAATGTAATACAGATACACCCAATTCTAGATAAAGGAATTAAGTAGCCGTTGTAATATGCGCATTACCGTTGCATTTATTCGAGTGTATACGCACGTCTCCGCTCAGATGAGCATATGGCGTAGGCGATCACAGAGTCGCTAATGCACACGTCCTCACTACGGAAATAATTTATTCAATCTTGAACAAACAAACCGCTATCGCCTCCCAGACATCTAGTACAACGGCTAGATCTATCAACAAACGCGGCCTAGATCTATCAACTTAAAATACTACGTAAAAATGAATCGATCACAAGAGGGAGCTCGGAAACTAAACTGTGGTTACACAGAAAAATGGAAATTGTGTTCCGGTAACCTGAGTGATATCAAGATATATTATTAATACCCACCCTCTTGTTCAGCGGAGACGCATCAAGAATTCTTTCGTTGACTTTATCCTCTTCTCTGAAATGAATTCTGGTGATAACAATATCGCCCGTACTAAGAGTTTGTGAGCCAACTTCCGATTTCTTGGTTTCATTGAGATCATTGCATTTTACATCGTTATAAGTAGAATTATGGCATTTGCAACAACAATTTTTTCTATCCATATCGCCTATGTTCAAAATTTGGCTCAGGTTTGACCAGTCCTTATTTTTAAGTAGAGGCAGTGTTTGTTCCATCGTTTGTGAGAATTTATCCTCCAATTCCCCACTCAACGGCGCAACGGCTGAAAGGATAGCTTCGAGACGATTTATTTTTTCTACTTTGTCCATATTAGTGTCTGACAAAATTTCGTCCATCATTTGCATCGACTCTGTGAGGCTTGGAGGTTGAGTTGAATGTGGAGATGATATGGAATCTGAAGCATTTGATTCTAAGCTAGCCATCTCATTTTCTCTTTCATCATCATCAGAGTCAGAATCCTTTTCTTGTCCTATTGCCTCTAATTTCTCCAGTTTTTTGGATATTTTATGACAACCCTTTAATTTCTCTTTTTCTTCATCAGTGAGTTCCAAATATCTTAATAATCTTATTTCCCTGTTACTCAGAACAATATTCTTAGTGGTTTCAGCCAACTTTTGTTTTAATTCACCCACCTCAGTATTGATTTTCCTTTGTCGTTTCCGAAGCTTCACCTCTGTTGGCTGTATATGCATAAAGACTTGTTCATTGCTTAACTCCTCAAACAGTTGTTGATTAACAGGCTTAATATTGCTAGACATGTAGGAATAGATTGCAGGATTCACCAACGAAAGAACATCTGAGGCAGCATATATTATCATATCCTTTGTGAGTGGCCTTCGAGCCCAGTAACGCTGATCTCTTCTATAAACATTTTTAAGTTGTTCCTTCATCGGGTTCATAGGAGCATTATAAAGTTCACACAGTGCATTCAAGCTTAAATTTTTAACTTTGTAAACTGGAACACCTTGTTGTTGAAGCTGCAAGACTGCATGAGCTGCCTGTGTGTCAAAAACATTCTTTAGTGTTATCTCAAATTGATTGTGCAAATTAACTGAGTCATTCCTGCAATCATGTATAATTTTAATAACACTTTCGCTCTCCAGGAGATTTTTTATTTTGCCTTCAATAACCATCCCAGGACAAGCCAAAATATCTAGAATGTAAACTTCACCATTCATGGTTGCAATCTGGCATAGGGTCAGAACACCTTTCAGTCCCAAGTTGATTCCTTCACAATCAAAAGAAACAATACTCTTTGTAGTGCGCTTAGGGTTCATAATACTGTCAATAAGTGTAGCACACTCCCGCACATTGGCTATGACCGTTGCACACTGGAGGACTTTCTGGCGCCATGCATCACCCATTAAGTTATTCCTTATGCTGGCTGTACCATTAGTTTCTTCTGAGCAACGTGCATTTAGATGATTGTTAACCCTGTCTCTGACCATGTTTTCTGCAAGATTCTTTATAACAATTGAGTTGATTCTCTGTTTTAAAGTTTGGTTTGCAATATTAGCTTGTGGGCCTCGGGGAGATTCAACAGGACTGAGTATTCTGTTGGCGGGACTTTTTTTTCCATCTGAAGGAGTGGGGCTTGCAACTGGAGGCGGAGCAGGAGACTCTGGCTTTTCCTCGACCACTTGCTTTGGTGGATCAGTCTTTGTTTTTGATTTAGCATTTAGATACATAACTGGTATTTTTGGTTTACTTATGAGTGTGACAAGGTTTGCTTGCACATGAAAACTATCAGAGAATATTTTCAAAAAGGCACTTAAATCTGCTGGCGACTTGAACATCTGATACCAGTACTCCTGCGGAAAGCGGGAAACAATCAAATGGAACAGTTGATCAACCAGCACTGGACCCTTAGCTTCGATACACTGAGCAACATAATCTAATAGCTGCTGTGCAGTATCTGTATTGATATTGGCTACAGGTAAGTTGTGAAACTGTTCAGAATTACTATGTGTGTTACCTCTCCTATGATTCTCACTGACTAGAACGACGTTGTCATCAGTAATCTGGAAGGTATCGGGGTGCTTCATGAGGAACTCCTTGAATTCCTTGATGCGTTGGCCGGAGATGTGGCGCACCTGCGGCGACGCCTGGCTGCGATGACCCAGGAGACTCTTTATCGGCACCTCAGTACCCTCGCCGTACTGAATCATCTTGCTGGCGAAGTACTCCTTCGCCTCTTCGATGTAGTCGTTGTTGGAAGACGCGCCGGCGCCGCTCAGGTGCCTCTGGTACGTGTTGATATCAACATAGTCCCCGTCTATGCTGAACAACGCCGGGTACTGAGCCAGGAACTTCTTCAGGCCCGACTGCGACCCGCCAGCGATCTGACGCATCTCCTTAGTGAATCCCTTGGCACCGAACTGGCAGGAAAGATCGTGCAACGTTCTCGGCTCGCCTTTGTCGAGCAGGCGCTCCACGAAGAACAATAGAGTGAGGTTTCTAGCGAGCTCATATTCCATTGATTCCATTTCCCAACAGTTGGTGCCAATTTTGTCTTACACTAAAATTATTTTTCTACGTATATGTGTCACCCACAACACCATGAAATTCTTCAATAGCTTAACCACAGATAGTAGAAGAAAGTGACGTGAGCTGTGTTGCTTTATCTTATTAAAAATTACCGCTAATTAATGAATGTACTAAAGTATTAAAAGATTACATTCTGTTGAAACATCGAATTGTGTTGCGTGATATTAAAACAATCAAATTTGAGTACGTGTGACGAATTTTTTTAATTGATTGTGTTTTTATTTGTAGGTATTTCAAATATTAAAAGAAGCATCTATCGACAGTCCTACGAAATAAATTATTACAATATAAAATTTGAAACTGAAGTAACTAAAAGATAACTTTAATTTAAGTAATAATTGCAAAGATTTAAATAGATGTGCATATTTTAATAGAACGATAACGATTGATATCAGGAGTTGAAATTTATATAAACGCTAAATTCTACTAAAAATACTAAGCAGAGTAAATGACCCAAATATAATTACATGTATATATAATTACATAACATCAAAATGCAAAAAAATCTGTTGTCAATCCTGTTTTGTATATACGATAGTTTATGTTTTTATATGTCAGAAAAGTAAAAGATGCTGAAAAAAATGCTGAATATTTTATACGATATAATATAGTTTCATAAAATGGTACTTAGTATTGCCTTCATTAAAGTGGAGTTACGTAACACTATATTTTTTAAATTTTAAAACTTAAAATATTATGTTTAAATATCGATAAACATCATAGTGTACTATTTTCCCTTGAATATGGGGGTATATTTATGGCAATCAATTAGTGCAAAGGCAACTGTTATTTTTCAAGGATCATTTTATTAATCAGGTATGTCAGGTGCAAGATTTGTTAGTAGCACAGAATGAAAAATAGATCATTTCATTATTTAATTTAAAATAGTTAATCTTGATTTGGGTTTGGATTATTTCATGTCTCGTCATAGTATTTGTGTTTAATTTCAAGCATATTATAGAATTTATCATCTGGAGTACTGTTATGTCAAATTTGTCAATGTCTATAGTCTCAAGGTGTCAATGTCACTATTATCAATATTAAGCTTCAGGGGAGTGATCGGGTGGGAGTATCTTAGTGAATTTTGATAGTTACAATATTAATCAGAATAATTTTACATTCAGAATTATTGATATTAGTGTACTGCAAATTCAAACATTACTTGTAAAATGGTGAGTAAAGTTATCTTCCCTTTGAATTAAGTCTAGTTGAAGTTCCAGCTCTCTTTTGATGAAATCATGTTGTGGTGCTGGCTACTTTAGTATTATTTATTATCAAGTTCCAAATTTGAAAGAGCTTACCGATGCGTTTTAAGGTATAGCACTAGCACGAGTTCGGTATGTTGTGCTCCTACTGGATATTATCAATTGACTTCTTTAAATAGTTATCAATGATGAGTAAGTAGTACTTGACTATCTGCAATTATTCGATGCCTAGATTGGTAGGTAGTTGCATTTACAGTGGAGATAGTAAAAGAATATGTAATTATATTACATATGTGTTAATAGTTTATGCACTCCTGCTAGTGTAAAAATATACTCTAGAACTGTCCATAGTCCCAAGAAATATAGACGTCACATGAAATCATTATGCTTTTTAACAAAGTAAAAAATTCATAAAGGAAAAAAGTTGAGTACTGAATGAGTAGTAATGAATACATCTAGAATTTCCTGAGTTTGTTGAACACACGAAAATAATCATAATAATTTTATTAAGTTTTCTGTCTGGAATCTAGATTACACATTTAACTGCCACATAAATTTATCCTTGTGGAAAATAAAACAGCTGTTTCGGGGTCATCTAAGTATAAGATAAAATTAAGTAGAAGTAGCTGTTCATTTAAACCATGCACATCTTTCACTATGTACTTTCATTTGTGCATGCTTTGAACATTTCAGTTGGTCCTAGTGCTAGGAGACCTGCACATCCCACACCGGTGTAGCAGCCTGCCACCTAAATTCAAGAAACTATTGCTGCCTGGTCGTATCCAGCACATTTTGTGTACTGGCAACCTGTGTACCAAGGAGTCCTATGACTACTTGAAGACCTTGGCCAGTGATGTTCATGTTGTTAGGGGAGATTTTGATGAGGTGAAATCTATTTGTTATATAAATATAGTTTTCCGTATAAAGTTTCTACCTAGGAAAAAGAGAATGCACCGGCATTTTCAGATTGATGCAGATCCTCACTATACATGACTGCTTCTAGAGTGTAAGTTAACTAACCTTCCTCATGATACCCCCAGCTGAACAACAGTTGAGGTTATGGAACCAGATTCTTTCTACCTAATGTCACTGGGTTCTGTATCATTCAATACAACCCTGACAGTACTTTTGCATGGTGGTAGGGTTCTATACCTGTTTATCAAAATGTATCAAGTGTTCTGTCAGCTAACTTGGTAGCTCAGCACACCTCATCAGTGTCATTGTAGTAAGGAAAGCGGAAAGAATACCTTGCTCATTCATTGCTACTTTTACAACCCTAGGTAGTTTTGAGTTTTGGGGCTATAGGCTAAGTATGAAGAATAGGGGATGCATTATTGCATTTGTTATAAGACCTCATATATCTTTGGTCCATATGAGCCAGAAGACTGCCAAGAAAGTTTGGCCATTGCAGGGCAGTATGATGGTATGTGTTGATTTCGGTGGAAATAGAATATCTATATATTCTCCTCTATCTCTCCTCTCTTAATTCTTGCAAAAAGGAATGATCTTTTTAATTAGTAAAACATAACAACAAATGAAAATCGTTAACTTTTATAAACAAGTACTTAACTGTTAAATATATGTACTATATTTATTTACGTAATATATTGAATACAATAGTAAACTATGACAGCAATTCATATTAAAGGTTTTCATGAGGAAACTTGCTTGATAATAGAAGAAAGCACATATCATAATTTTCAGAACTCAACATACCCTGAACAAAAAGTCATAACGGTGGGACAGTTCCGTATTGGATTAGTTCATGGTCACCAGGTGGTACCATGGGGTGATGAGGAGTCTCTGGCTTTAGTTCAACGGCAGCTCGATGTAGACATATTGATATCTGGTCACACACATCGGTTTGAGGCATATGAGCATGAGAACAAGTTTTACATCAACCCAGGGTCTGCTACTGGAGCTTATAGCCCACTATTCAGGTAAGTGCAGTAGAAAATAAGAGCAAATGTTATTTAGACTTTTAATTATAATAGCCAACAAAAAGGCCACCAAGTGATAAGTAGACACTGCTGCCCCTAGACATCCTTTATCACAAGGGAGTCACTGAGCCATTGCTGGTATGAAATGACAATATTTTTGTGACAATATACATAGTAGACAGAACCCCTGTTTGTAAGTAAATTGTAGATGCTCATATAATATATGGCAATGTCTAGAACCATTGATGTGTTGTAGGCTACTTGGGGAGCCTACTAAGAAGGTGGGTAAGTGGTTCTTCAAATTTGCAGCTGAAAAGCAATAAAAAAATCAATTGATTATAGATGTTAGCTAGCTTGATAGTAAAGACTGTACCATTGCACTGATGTACCATGGGATGTAAGATCATCTACTGTGTTGGTGCCTGGTGCCTTATTTGAACACCCTCATTAATTTGACAGCAGGAGGCAGTTTTTAATACAAATAACTGATGAAAGAGTGTGTGTGTGTGTAAAAGCTAACATACTCATTATATTTTGCAGTGGCCATGAAAATTTATCATTTCTCCTATTTAGACAATTGACCCCAAATTTTCATTCTTCGCAGGAACCCAACGCCATCCTTTGTGCTAATGGACATTCAGAGTTCGACAGTGGTAACATACGTGTACAAACTGCTCGGGGACGAAGTAAAAGTGGAAAGAATTGAGTACAAGAAGGCTTAGCGGCTGTTATGTTATGTGTAAATACTTCAGATCATATCTTGCGTTTTAGGGTAGGTGGATCCACAGTAATGAGTGATGGCAATCTCTTTGTTAATTATGTATCGTAAAAATATTAAGTATATTAACTATGTAGGTATACATAGGTCGCTATAGATTTGATATTTGTTGTTGGACTTCAGTGACAGATCCAGCATCAGACAGAATCCTAGTAATCTTTATGAAGGCGTTCTCGGTTGACAAGTATGCAGTTTGTCATAGTATGTTAATTGTAAAATAATTTTAATAAAGTTCCAAATACGAGCACTATGTTAGCTATATAAACGTGATAGCAGCAAAAATTTTAGTATCAGTTGATTGATCATTTCCTAGTAGATTTAAGAAAATCTAAATAACATACAAATGGTCTAAGGGTTTCTTTTTGTATAAGTACAATAATGGTGACTACTGACCATTCCATAGGTAGTAAATCGGTGAAATAAATTTTTTGTCGTGGTACAAACGATTCGGCAACTGTCAACAAGATGATTTGACAAAAAATGGAATACTGGTCAAACGGGGTAAATAAGAATGGCGGGGTAAATAGGGAATTTGCATTTCTAAACCGTATCATTATAATTAAAATAGATTAATACTTTTTTAATTTTTTACGAGCTTATGTTTTTTGCTACAAGCTACGCCGAACATTTGTTCTAGCCAATCAAGTTTCACTAAAGAAAAACACGTTGAAAGTAACGTCGATGTGGACACATGAATATAATACTTTTTAATAAGTTACATTGACAAAAAGTTTTAAAGCTTCTAATCTTTATCATAATAGTGGATTGTGGTTTGAAGAAACGTTAAAGGCAAGTAAATAATTGCGTAATTTAATTGAGAATCTTAGTTTTAGTGTTAGTAATTTTGGAGATAATAAGACCGTGAAGGAGGGAAATTGACATGTGTACAGGTAAAACTGGAACAACGCGGGGGTTATTTGGTCTGGTCAAGAGGTAAATTGGAATTCCTAAACAGGGTTGTTAAAAACCAAAAATTTAAAGTAGTAAATTTTTGATTTTGGTACCTATTCTATAAGTAATGTAACTTATACTTTTATATAAAATGTTAAATTTATTTCAATGGTCACTTAAGTAAATATTATTTTATGTAGATTTTAAAAATGTTAGATTTTAAATGCGATATTTTTGTGAAAATATTACCTCACCTACAATTAAAATATTACTGTAGATACATAGAGTGACAACCCTGGTAAAAATTCCGATTAACCTCCCTCTCGAATCCTCAGGGGTAGATTGGAATCTAATAGGATTTTTGATGAATTTCTTAAAATTTTGACAATCATATGAGAATCTAAAGCCGCTTAACAATTAAACGGCTTGCCACACATTTTAAGTATACCTTGAAATATCCTATGTGTTACGGTAGAAGGTTTACATTTCAATCAAAAATGAAGATTGTACCTATTTACCCCATTTTACGTAGTCGCGTTTAACTTTCATACAAAAGAGCTTAATGTCAAAGTAAGGATTGTGTCAATGGTTTGGAAATAATTATGCATCTAGAACTATCAAACTTCCACACTAGTAGAATTCATTTAGTTTAAATAAGGCAGCCTGGATGGCATTCCATGGTAAATTATATACAAAGATATGATAAGTTACACTTATTATAATTATATTTTTGGATATTCTATAGTATACATTTCTTTGTTGGCATTTGTAATAAATTAGGTAACTGGCATTTGTTTATACAATAGAATATCCAATTTTTATATGTAAGTTATATTTGTATAAGATAAACATAATATAAAAGTGTATAAATTTTTAACTATCAGTTATAATAAATTTCTTACGCGTATTTTATTTTGCCGTATTCAATTTTATCACGCAATACTTTCTTTACATAGCTGAAAATCTTTACGTCTTGCCACGAAATGGCCAAGCCACGTGTATATTTTTTTTTAATGTTAATAGCCGACGAACGAGCAGACGAGCCACTTGATGGTAAGTGGTCACCGTCGCCCATGGACATCAGCAAGACCAAAGGTATCACCAATGCGTTGTTGGCCAGGAAATGAGAAGAAGGTAAGAAAGAAAGTACTGGCTCTCAAGCCCCCAGCCGGAACACGACGAGTCGTTTGGCGGCTGACTCAAGCAGGAGGGTGGTAGCTAGCCAGGCAGGCTTCACGGAGAGATAATAATAATAATAAATAGAAATAATATTAATGACTTAATAATAATACTGTTAACATAATCTGTATGCGAAGCCGTACCACCAAGCAGGCCGGCTTCTGTTGCCTCTTACGACACCCTGTTCTGTAAGCTTGGGATTGGGGGGAGTATTCTAGGCCGCCCCAATACGGTACGAGTTATTAGTTTCATAGTTTATGCAAGATTTTTCGATGTAATACGACAAGCTATCAACAACGCGTTAGGTCATTTCGGTTACAGGTCACTGGGTTTTGTGCCATCCAATTTGATTATTATTAGTGTTAGTACAAGGCAGTAGGGTTCTTTACCTGCCTGACAATATCGGTCCAAAATCAACCGTCAAATAGATAAAAAACTATTTAGCTCTGTACAAAAGGGTGTATGGCTGGGCTCTCCTCCGATCATATCGGACCATATCGTTGATGTGCCTTGCTGATTTTTATTTATAATGCCCCATTGATACCTACTTCCATTCGAAAACGTTTTTTTGGATGTCGGGCAGCGGTAACAAGTGCTCAAGCGATGGGAGCTGTTCATCGATGTTATTCATATCATCCTCGAAGCTTCTAAACAAAGTTCGTCACCCGTAAACGGCTCAAGACAACAAACTAACAAAAACAACAATCTGTTTGATAGGAGTACAGGTCAGACGGCGCCAGATGTTCAAATAAGGAAAATGTATTATCATCCTTGCTGCCCGTTTTATCATTTTAAACAATCATTACAAATATACCAATGATACGCAATTGAGCCGAATAAACTTAAGTAGGGTCTGTGTATTTTCACACTATTTGTGGAGTCACTATTTCTAGGTATTGGAGATGAACTCTTCCCAGGATATCCGGCTTCATTTAGAGCTTACAGGAGCAATTGTCTGTCTTGTATTATTGACATGTAATGTTTTGTTATTAGACGTGACTTTTGGCCGCATTGGAGCGGCCTAGAATACTCCCCCCAATTCCATGCTGGTGGAAAAAGGTGTCGTAAGTGGCGACAGAAGTCAGCCTGCTTGGTGGTGGGTCTTCGCGTAAGAATTATATTATCAGTATTATTATTAAGTCATTAATATTATTATCTTTCCGTGAGCCCTGCCTGGCTAACAACCACCCTCCTGCTTGAGTCAGCCACCAAACGACTCGTCGTGTTCTGGCTGGGGGCTTGAGAGCCAGTACATTCTTTCTTACCTTCTTCTCATTTCCTGGCCGACAACGCATCAGTGATACCTTTGGTCTTGCTGATGTCCATGGGCAACGGTGACCACTTACCATCAAGTGGCTCGTCTGGTCGTTTGTCGGCATTTAACATAAAAAAGAGTGTCGAACTGATCGTCATTTTAATACACTGATTTAAATCCCAGTGAATTAAATCAAATGGATTAGATGTGTGATCGATAAAAATATATTAAGTTTTAGAAGTAAACACTTAGCATTTGACGAATTTCGTCCGTTTAGCAAACGAAACGTTTGCAAAATGTGAGTGAGTGTGCGATGACAGTGTAATATGCACTAATTATAATAGTTCATAGAAAACTTTGTATGAATCAATCAATAGATTGCTATTTTATGATAAATACTGGGTTGGTGGTATAATGTGGTTTACTGTGCAGTCCAATAGAATATAAACTGATTATAACCTGTTTCACTATTGATGATAATTCGGTTTTGATGATAGTAAGTGTGAAGACCAGAAGATATTGGTTACAGCATTATTGGATGGATAGCCGTATTATAGGTATATATGTCAGTGAGTTATTGTGTGGATAGTTAACTAACGGGTTCACTGCTTCATTCTTGGCCATCAATGTGCCGGTAACCACTTACCATCAGGCAGTGGCGGTGTTAGTTTAGCATGAGGTTTGCCGACTATCTAGGGGTACTAGCATGAAGGCCGGAGAAATTAGTAGGCGCCCATTGATTTTTGTCGTAATGGCGCAAAAAAAAAACAATTTCCTTCACGCAAATGATTGCACGGATGAATTTGCATAGCAGATAGGCTGCGCTGGTAGCAGTCTTGTCCAGAGTAGCTGGTGAAATATCTACCTATTCGCCGGCTATTTACATAACAAATGTATTGTAATTGTCATAATGGAGAAATATTATCGTTCGCTCTAATAGTATCAAATTACTCAATTATTCATATTATTATTTATCCATTAAAAGTAACTATTACATATCTACTAGTAAGTACCTACTAACGATTCTTGAGCGTTTCGTGTATCTAACACGAAAAATGACCTTGCAACAACTACCCAACTATTGTTAGTTGACTATTGTTTGTTTACAATCGTTAATTTTATGGTCAGGAGCTGTGATTGTTATTGATATTATGTAGATGGACATAACAAAAAGTCGGATCGACGACAAGAGTCACGTAGGCATGTTGACACGCTGTCGTACTTGTAAGTACTTAACAATAGAGCAAATTTTATGCTGATTCGGGACCGGTTTTTGGAATTATTTCTGACTGCTTTCTACTTGAAATTCTCTGAACGATGCGATTGTCTCTAGGTTAAGTAAAATTTGGTTATAATGCACGATGAGAACAAACATTTTTTTATGTTTTTAGCAGACAAAATGTAGGCAAGTAACAAAACTGAAAAATAATGGACGTGATTATCTAGTGTCATGTTCACAGCGGTTACAAATGCATTGCAATTTTTGGTGCGGATAAGAATTGAGAACTCTCATTTGTATGTGTCGATACATGGGCGAATGTTGTGTTGCACCGAAATACACAGTTGTAGCAACATGCTTCATTGTTCGTTTTTCTGAGCACCACCAGGGTCAATTTGTATCTAGGTCCCTATCTAGATTCCAGCTCTTGTTAAGCGAAAATACTTCGTGGTCGTAAGCAGGCGATGCCTGAGGTTTTAGACGGTTCATGATAATCTTTGCGTAGGGTAAGAATTCCACTAAAACCGGAACCTCTGCCAAAGAAGCCTAATGCCATATCGCAGGGTAGTTCATCTGGTACGCATGCGTGCACGCTGCACGCTTTTACTGGTTACCATTGGTCTTTACTGGTGTTGCTGGTTCTTGCAGGTGCCGTCTATTGCTAATTACTACTAGACGCTTATGGCGCAATGTATTTCGAGAAGCTTCATCAATTCCACTGTCATCAGTAGCATAATGACTACCTTAATATCAGTTCGTACGATGACTAAATCACGTAGGCTTGTTATTGATGATCGATGATCACATTAGGATGTTATGCGGCGTCACGTTCACAGTTCATTTTAATCGCTATGCTGGGTAGTCGGATAAAACCCTATTTTGTACGTTAAGCTTATCATAATAAAAGAATTCATAGCTTTTATATATTAAGTCACATGTACTTTCTGTTGTGTCTGTATCCAATTAAGATATTAACAGGCAAAACCCATGTGCGAAAATATAACTATCACGGAAATCTCGTCTTGGCCGGCATCGAACCAGAAACTCTACTCCTGAGGAAGGTTATATGATTCATACGGTCGAACATTTTATATTGGCACAAGATCGAATTCTGATTGCCCGAGGTAGGAGACTGAATTTAAATCTTTTAGTCTGTCAATAGTTATCATGTATTGTTTCGATGCTTCGATGTTAGTGCTTCAGTTTTGAATGCATACAATGTTTCACGTGTCAATTTCCATGATTCATCTTGGTTGTGTCATTCATGGAATGTGAAATGTAGTGACCAGGATTTTTGGCATAAGTAAGTCTAATTAAAACTATTGATGATAGGTATATCTCGTCAGTAACCAATAGTTAGTGTCAAGACTAGATAAGCGGTCGAACGAGTTAAGCCACGTTTGGCGCGGTCTTAAGTTGGATGTCATTGGGAAACATTTCATGAGCGTGTTCATGATTTCAAAAGAAACATTGAGCTATTGGTCTCGGTGTCTCTAGATAATAGTTTTAAACAGTTATTCTCCGATTTGGGGAGCGAACAGAATTTTGAATTTCTACCTCAAGTTCTATTCCTATTAATGCCCGCCTGTTTTTATCTGTCGCAGACTGTTTTTGTCGGTGTAAACGCAACAACATCAATAAATCCTATTCAGATTTTTATGCGGTTTTTAACAATAGATGAGATGCAAGAGTAAGATTTAAGTGCACGGGGTATACCAACTTGAAATTCTTTTTAACGCCTGATAAGAACGAATTACAAATGTTACTGTTTGCAATTGTACGGGTTGTGGGTTCCGTATGTACATCGCATTTATTGTCTCAAAGATTCTATCTTATAACCCGCTCTTACTAATCTGTTATGTTATACCTTTAAAACACACGTGACGACAACGCGTTAATTGTATTCATATTAAAATAAATAAGGAAAAACTAAACAGTTAAGTTTACACTCTATTATCGCTCAATACAAGAATAATAATCCATTACATTATCAATTACATTATCATTAACGAAAACTCGTTAACCTAAATTGCAATCAGTATGCATCGAGCAGTGGTCTACGTGAACCCCGCTGCGTATCCGAACGCGACCCGCGGCTACAGTTCCCTCGTAATCAAAGTCAATACGACTATCGAAAATAGCGTCCTCGAAAATTTACCTCAAATTCAAAATGACAAAAATGCACTATTCGTGCATACATTCCGATAAGGACGATGTTACAACGTAAAGTTCAAATCCGTTCGGCAACCCTGCGTTTACTTAGACGGCCGGTAAACAAAAACAAGCATTCGTACGGAGTATGTAACGGCTAGTAAAAGTCGGTTAAAAATTCACAATAATAAACTCCGTATCCACTGAGACTTAAGCCCTAAAATGCTATGAAATTTATTAATAGGGTGCGCAAAACGTCGTCGTTCATTATACTATACCGGTTCAAAACACGCTCGCCCCACTCCCGCGATGTACGATAGTTCGACCAATAAAACCGAATGCATTCCGAAATTCAAATCAAATAGTGTTGTGATGTCACGTATGTAGGGGTTCGAATTGTTCGGTAGTGAGACGGAAGTTGCTTAAACCCTTGTTTTAAAACTAATAAATAAAAATACAATAAGTATAAAAACATTTCAAATCTATTTTGTTATTAGATGTGAGTGTTAGTGTATCAAAATGGCGATCTCTTTACTGAGACTCGGGTTTCGTTCAGCCGCATTGGCCGTGGAGAGGAATGCGGCTATCCTATCGTCTACCTGTGTTCAAAATCAAGTAAAAGTAAGAACATATTTTTAAAATTATTAACGGGAATGCCACTATTCATTCTGACAATATCGAAAATGATATCAAAAATATTTAAAATTCTACAAGAGCGTTTGGAATTAAATTGTGGGTAATTTAAAAATGGAGGTGCATCGCGGGGGCTGCGTCATCCAAAGTCGATGCAACCTCATGAAACTAAGATCGCTCTGTTAAGAGCGAGCGACTGAGGAATAATTTATTCCTAATACTTATAGCATATTGTATTGTATAATTATGCTTGTTGACCTTTTTGTGTGACACAAACCGAAGAATTCTGGCGTACTTTGAAATTTATGTATATTTAAACATTTTATATTTTCTTGCAATTTTAAAAATACTACCGTTTAAAATAAAATGTATATGCATTATCTGTTGCCGTAAGTTAAGAATATCATGTTTCAAATGAGTAAGTAAACTGCTTATAAAGTAATCCACCTACTCTTTGAATAGGGGACCGTAAGTGTTCGGAGCTGTGCGTAACGTTTCTGGGTTGACAGCGGAAATGGGCACATTGGACAAGTGTTGATTACATGACATTACTTTACATTAAATTACAATGAAATGCACACATGAATTAGTTATACTGGTTGCACTTATGTATCATTCTAGGTACTGACATTTGGTTTACCTGCGTCACGTAAACAGACACACGCACGCAGAATTTGCATTTTAATTAATCGTTTTTTTTTTGGGTGGACGTTTTATGAATAGTAGAAAAGCTATATATTAATTACTTTTGTAATTTTTTATTACGTCATATCCATTTTTAAAATGCGGTGGCTGGCACTGATAAACTTTTATCTTTTGTTCCCGTCTTATCTGCCGGATAAAAATATCTCAGAATTTTAAACTTGGGTGTTTTAGACGTAATGAAAATTGACTTCTGTAAAATTAACCTCTGTAAAAATTAACTACGGGAAATTGCAAGTACATTGTGATTTTGGTTTGTTTTAGACGATTAGTTTTAGATTTCGTTTATACAGCACATATTCAACTACGTGGAGCATTAGGGTTCCTGGAAGGATTAATAGTCAACCCGAATATCAAACTTTCTTCAGCTGGTTGAAAGGTTAATCGACTCCTATCTGATGTAATAGCCTGATCGTCTACTTAAGCAGTCCTAGTTTTTAAAAGACGAGCTTCTTATAAGAAATTTTAATAGCATAAAATATGTGAAAATATATAACACTGCGCGAAATGGAATCCGTAGCTAACAACGCCAAAACTTAATATATTTATTACGCTGTTATAAATCTTTTAAGAAAACGATAAAATTATTTTTAAATTCTTACATTTTTACAGGAAACTATTATAAAGCAGGTATATATCATTTGTTCTAAAGAAATAGATAAATTAAAGAGTTCAGATCCAAAACATAGCTGAACTAAAACTAACTCACTTCAGAATTATTTACTGAAACTGTAATATATTTGACACAGGCCCAACGCAAGGCATGTTCTGACTGTATACTCGAATGTCACATTTCATTCGACCGTAGAAACGCCTGCTTCTTGTACTATTTCACGTTGATTTGCATTAGTCATGTTCACAACTATATACCCCGTTAGTGTTTGCTTAATGTCAAAATGCACCGTTCATATATTCACTTGCATTTTTACCAATTAAATTATCCATATAAAAGTAAAATATATAAAAATCTACACATTTCTGCTGATTCTGTTAAAAAAAAAAAATTTAATAAAATTAGTCTGTAGTTTCTTGTCTAGGTAGGTATTCCGTTCTAACCCTGCATGTAACTTGACATTTATTAGATACCAGTAACTCGCCCTCGCTTTACGTATGCAAATATAGCACTGGCATTGTTTTAGGAATGGGTTTTTAAGTTGCATTTATATATACACAAACAAAACATATTAATTTATTTCAATAAATACAGCCAGGTAATCAAAGTTTTATTTACTGCCCTCTTAGTAAAATGTTCCTATTAATTTTATGTCGTATCTCGCGGGCACAGATCCATTTAACGCGATACTAAGTATTCTAGATTATGATCTAGAATAAGCCATTAAAAAACCAAGTATCATCTTGCTTACTTGTTTTGGAGTGATACATGTTCAGACAGTTAGAGTAACAGAGTCAGAAATTCCAAAAAAAAAAATGTTTTGACCTCTTTATCGATAACAAAGTTTAGCTATATTAAAATATAAAATATAACATTTATGTATATATGTTCCATCCGGTTTGTAAAGTTTATAGTTTTAATATTATTAGTATAGATTACTGTGTATCCAAATTAACCATAATTTGCTTGAAATTTGCTCACTTGAAAAATTTCTGAATAAAAAGCTCGCTCTTTTGAACGGCTATTCATTAGGTATATACATAACATGCTTAGTTGTGTGATTTAAATATTTTTTTAAGTTAATTAAATTTGATTTTTATTTCGTGGACATGTCTACGATATGTGATATGAATGGGCGATAAAAATTTGTAACGAAATGTGTTCAGACACAAACAGATAACAAGGGTTGGAAGCCAATGCGGCGTTGATAATACAGTTACACATATTATAATATTTACAGGTCGTTAAAAACCGACTGTTTCACCGAATTTTTTAAAATACCACACCATAATAACAGGTGTATTGGACCGTATGTGTGATTACCTTTTTAATGACAACAATTCAATGTATACCTACCTACGAATAATAATTATTATATAATTATAACACGGCCTAATGTGTACGTATTATGGAACCTTATTGTAAAATCGAACGCCAAGCCCCATAAAAGATCGCTGAACCTTTCGAAGACGATACGAAGACGTAACCAAGTTATGCTTATTTCTTGTTTTATGATTGTGTGTATCACTTTTCTGCTTGTACATATTTTTTTTTTTCAATAAATACTAAAACATTATTACAACTCGTAATTGTCCTACTCCTAGGTTCAGCTCTCGTCTCGCAATGAGAGTATGTAATTTGTGGTTTTATAATATATACATTTGTTTCATAAAATCATTATCCGATAAAGAAATTCATACACACCGGTTGATGCTACATAAAGATAAATAGTTAAAGTAGGTACGCTCAATAGAACCGATAATTTTCTTCCAACTTGTTGACCTTGGTCCAATACATAAAATGGTACATCTCTACCCGGACATGTGCGTGTTGTCAGTATAAAGCTTTTTTAATTTATTTATCTACGGACGCGAACGCTGGAATGATAAATTCGTATTAAAACCTAATATGTATAGATACAGATTATTTTACTATGAACATTCCATCGGCTTGTTTTTTTTTTATTTCCTACTTTATAGTCAAAATCGGATTTTTACTACATGTATTAAAATATTTATTTCCTGGTATTAATGGGCTCTACGTCTTATATTGTGAAGAGTAAAGGCCACTATGCTACCCAAGCACGGATTGGCAGACTTGGCACACTTATGAGAACATTATCGAGAAATTTCAAATATGCAGATGTTCTCACGATTTCCGAAACGCATATCATAGCTTTAAAGAATCAGATGTGCGTACAGGATTCGTTCTTGGATTCCCTGTCAAATAGACCTACCTTTAAAGTACTATAGACTATCAATGATTTCATTACTAAGTGTGAGAGTGTAAACGTTTATTTGTCTATTGTAATATAAGCGCTTTCGACCTGCCTTTCGTTATACTACATGCGTGGAAACTTATGTCGGTTGTAATAGTCTGAGCGACATTATGCATTCGCGATTGTATCCGTACAACACTCCCTTTGTGCAAGTAAGTCTGAAGCTAAAAATAGCAAGGAATAACTTCCATAATGCGTCATCATTATACGCGTACCCATCAGTAGTCTACTGCAGACCTTGAGGTTTTCATTACTATAGTGCGACCGGTGGAGGAGTTAGTGGTGAACACGACTTGAAAGTTCTAATGCCACCCAAATGTCTTCTCCACGACTTAACGACAGCTATTTCATGATATGAATCGAGACTGACGGCTTCACATGTCCTCGGAAGTAAAGAAGGCCTTAAGAAATTTAGCCATATAAGCGTTTAGGAATCCATTCCACTACTAATCCCGTTCGCATTTTCTTAACCGCCTCGATCACTATACTGATACAAGCCATATACTACCTACGTCTACTTTATCTACCTATCTAGCTACATTAGAAGACTAGTAGACCGCACTCGCTTCTCTTCAGAAAAACTACGCTTTACGCTTAGAATTATTTTCTGCGTTGTTTTAGGACTGGGTTTTTTTCGTTCTGTGAGTTAGAAATAGATATATTAATTTGTATTTTTTTATAAATAGATGGATTGAAATGAAACAGGCTTTAAATATTAAGTGATGCTTAATAAATAATAACGTAATCGGTTAAGCCGTTTCTGAGATTAGCGCAAACGCACGCACAGACAAACAGATGAAAAATCTAAAAACTATTGCTTTTCGGTTCTATTGCATTAATAAAGGCCCCTTGTTAAAGATTTTCCTATATATCTTTCATGTTCAGAAAGCGATCAATTGGAATTTTTTATGTATTTTTCTGAAAAACTCCTAGTTGTGAAATCTGCATTTTTTTTTTATTTGGTTGTAGTCTACTACTTGTAGGTATTTTTAAGAGTAGAGCCTATAGCTATAGCTTTTAGTGAACATCAGCTCCAACGTGTCTGTACGTTTATCGAGTGCTCGTGATTTTTATTTGTTTATCGTTTATTGTAGTTTATATGTTGTGTCGTAGCGGCCGAACTTGATGCTAAATAGCATTTTATGACAATCAACCTTCAGTCTGTACAAAATTGGTCGTTGGTTAGGTTGGTTAATGCCGTATTGGGGAGGCTTAGAATACTCCCCCCAATCGCATGCTGGCAAAAAAGGGTGTCTTAAGAGGCGGCAGAAGCCAGTCTGTTTGGTGATAGAGCTTCGCGTAAAAATTATGTTATCAGTATTATTATTAAGTCATTGATATTATTACTGGTATTATTATCTTTCCGTGAAGCCTGCCCGGCTAGTTACCACCCCCCTGCTTGAGTCAGCCGCCAAACGAGTCTTCGTGTTCCGGCTGTGGGTTTGAGAGCCAGTACCATCTTTCTAACCTTCTTCTCATTTCTTGGCCGAAAACGCATCAGTGATACCCTTGGTCTTGCTGATGTCCGTGGACGACGTTGACCACTTACCATCAGGTGGCTGATCTGCTCGTTTGTCGGCTATTGACATAAAAAAAAAATTTGGTGATTGGTGGTCAACAACAATTTGTAAGTGAAGTCCAATCAAAATTTATTACTTTGATTGCCATATTTGAATAAAACAAACATTAGCAATATATCAAGGTACAAAATAATTTGCGACAAACATACATAACACATTATATCATTTATTGGTCCAGCCGTGAACCAAATTGTAAATCAGTCTCAGGTAGGGTGTTATTGATATGATATTTCGGATATGGATACGGGTATATGAATAATATTTTACGGGTTTCGGTTACGGTTACGAATATGAAATTATTTTGGAATTACCCGATTATTTTGGATAATTTTGGTTACGGATATTAGATGATATAGGACTTGTAAAAAAATGTTTATACAAGGTAACAGATTGATTTCTAGGTATTATTTGGTATTATAATTATAGAGAACAAACAGTAGTCTTAAAAAGTAACTAAAAATGAGAGCGGCGCGGCTAGTGTGTCTCGGCTCGCCGGCGTAAACTTGTCAATAACGTGTCTCATTTTGACTCGGCCCCTATTCGAAATTATTCGAAACTTGTCATCGGATTCGGTCACGGTTTCGGATATATTTTTATTTCGGATATCCGATAGTTTCGGTTACGGTTACGGAGCTCCACAACATCCCCGGTCTGAGGTCACCACAGTCGTTTTGTCCAATGAATGCATCGTCTATTGACTTTAAGAGAGTACTGTCCACATTGTCAAGAACTTGAAATGAACGTATAAAATCCTCCTGCGATTTATTTACTAGAATCGTAGAATATTTTACATTGGTTCGTTCGGACTAGCTGTAAATATAGTTAATGGAATTTCGACACTCACTAAAGAACTAGGGGTCACGGTTCGATTCCCGATTGCGCAGCCATTGATATAAAACAAGGTTAACTGTTCTCGGGCTTAGTTGTTTGAGTCCATGTGTGGGGATGTTTATTTAAGCAAGTATTAATATATTACTAACCAATATCTGTAAAGCCTTACTTACAGCTTTGGCACAGATTAGGCAATTAGGCACAGATAAATATTCCTCCCGAGTTCATAATTACGACCGAATACCTTATAGTGTCACTGTAGTGAACGATTGACCGTAGAATGGTGAAGGATATAATAAGAAAGGCTATGAAGAATGAAGGGACACCAGAGAGAGCTTGTCATTAGATCGTATAAAACGCCTGTGAAGAGAAGTAATTTTGAATGATTTGTTGTTTTACGTATTCAGGAATATTTGGAATAAACAACATATCGTCTAAATCTGTAAGCATATAATTATTTAGACGACGACGGATTAGGGGACACTTGAGCTTAGTTCGGTACCCGGAAATTAGATAATATTTCCGAATACCAAATATGAATCGAATACAAAATCTTTTGAAGATGCCCACAGTTCCAGAACATTCCTCTTAACATCTCTAAAAGTATTGGGATCCTTGGTGTTGACGTCTCGAATGAAGTTCAGTTTCGGGACCACTTGGTTAGGAAATTGGGAGTGCTCAACAGAGCTAAGCAGTACTTCATGCCTAAGCACAGGCTTATGCTTTATAAAGCGCAAATTCGACCGCACATGGAGTACTGCTCCCACCTATGGGCTGGAGCCCCAGCTGGCCAAGTGGATCCGTTCAACCGCATTCAACGGCGAGCCGTTCGTATTGTCGACGATCCCAAGCTAACAGACGGTCTAAAGTCGCTTGAGTTGAGGAGAGACGTAAGCTCTCTGTGTGTATTCTACCGTCTGTAGTTCTGAAGAACTGTTTGGTTTAATCCCTGCGGTTAATTTTCGTCACCGCACATCACGGAGTACCAGGTTCCATCAACACCACCTGGATACCTGGCATTCGTCCACAGTTCGGTTCTCACGTAGCTTTCTACCACGCACGTGTAAACTGTGGAACGAACTTCCTGCATCGGTGTTTCCTTCAAGCTATGACATGGGATCCTTCAAGAAGCGGGTCTATAATTTCCTTCGAGGCCGGCAACGCATTGGTGACGCCCCTGGTGTTGCTAGTGTCCATGGGCAGCGGTGAACACTTACCATCAGGTGACCCGTCTGCTCATTTGCAGCCCAAGGCATAAAAAAAAATTGTCTAACTGCTCTTCTACTAGATATAAGTAACAAACAGAAGCATAGTCAAGGAATAAAGAAGTAGAGGTAATGAAAGCGGTAAGATAAACGTTGAAAATTCGGCACCGAATACAATTAATAATATATATAACTTATTTACCGAACTTTTAAATTTTATGAGCGTGTGACAAACATCGTAATTTGTAATGCAAAACAATGTCTGGGCCATAGAGATCACATCGCAACCGAGCGTTACGGGAAATAATTATTTTTTAACAATAGCTACTAAACGCAAATACTCACTTACACATATGTCGAATACACAGTTCATATTAGGATATAACATATCGATTATTTGGCTGAATGAAATTGAGTTACGCAGATACGTCTACCACTTTATTTTTGTTCTATTGATCTTTCGTATTGTATTAAAGTATTATTATCAAGCTGTAACTAACTATAACAGGAGAAAAAATTGGAATAATATTTCTATATTTGCTTTCAAAGAATATATCCTTGAAAGCTAATACGTTCACTCTTGTCCGAGGTCGCACGGTCATTTGAATATATTGCTACAGCTGGGGATTGAGTTTGAACTACTCATTTCCGTAAGTTTCGTTGGCAACAACATCTAGCTTAGTGAATATGCACGGTTGAAGGAACATCATTTACAGCAGAATTAACATGTATAGCAGTGGTCCTAGACCTACTCCAGGTGGCATTCATGTCTTGATAGATATGTCAAACACAAGGTAGACGCCATACCCACACACTTAATCAAAAATTATTCATAGTTGCCTAACTTACGGATATATAATGTAATAGTAATTCATTATAGTGTTTTAGTTATGACATTTACACGTAACTAATTCTAAATAAACATTCGTATCGATGACCGGTCGCTGGTGGCTGGCTGGTTACATAACGCGGTCAACGGCTCGGCTCCCAAGCCGATAGCACGTAGCGAGACGTTTACGTTTTAGGTATAAAGCATAAACTTAATATACTAGCGTAAGTATATTAGGTTACTGGTATAAAGCGATCGGTTGTTGGTATACGCGCACAATTTGCACGAGAACTAATTATTATATACTAATGAGATTTACTACAATCGTGGGTTTGTTTGGCTATTTATTAATCACACTTTATTGTACATCTTAAGTAATATATAAGAAAAACATATTTAAATACGTGTTGTGAACAAAAGGCGATCTTATAGATATATATAGCGATTAGTCCCAAGTAACCTTTGGGAAGCCAAAAAATCGGTGAAATTTTGGTAGGGTGTACCGTGCAATACCGGACAAGGAATTTATATAAATTAGATATAATATACCTCTACAAAAACTAATATATGCATACATAAATATAAATATATAGATATATCATTGTCACATATAAAACGTAAAATACTATCTACATATTAAATAAGAAGCTATCAGGGAAACCATTAGTGTTAGATAGTATTTCTTAATTATTTTTTTAAGGAATCTGTGAAGAGGACAGTCTGATTCAGGAAGGGAGTTCCATAGTTGAGCCGGGTAGATACAGAAAGATTTATGCTTGAGTAGTAATTGTAGACAAGTTTTCAGCAGAGCGAATATTGCGACCATGCATTAAATCCCTGATTTAAAACTTTCCGTTATTATTCCTTTAATGTTTACAAAAAATAAAATTATGATGAAAAAGGGATTAATCAATATTTTGGTGTGTTTAAATTAAGTTTAAATAATATATTCCGAGGTCGACATGTGTGTGGTGGTAGAAGAAATAAATCACGTTATATTTAAATACAAATAACTAAAGATGGTTGAATATTAATCCTCAATTTTTAATTTTTTTGGTTATAAAACTAATGATAATTTTCCTTATATAATATTCGTTTCCAAATAAGATTTTTTGATAAGATATTGACAAGTATCAGTGAAGTTATCATTTTTATATTTATTACACATTAAAAACCATCCACCTCATCCACATACACCTTGTCTCAAACACTATACACATATATTATATATACATAGATATAACATAGAATTTTGAGAGCAGATAACAATATGGATACTTATTATAAACATAAATAATATGGGCATTATGCGATCTACAAGAAAATTATCAGAAATGAACATTTCAACTATTGTGCAGTAAGCATTGTCAGTGCGGTAGGTATTTAAATATTTCCCAATGACGGCGCAAGTGACAAGGTTTGTTGCTACGCTTTTGTTTCGTGAGACATTTTATATATTATTCAGCATGGTTTCGTTACGTACACACACAGAGTCTCTGTTCGGATTAGTTTCTGCATGGTTACTGTTGCTCGACGCGGTCATCGACACGTATCCGATGCTGCGATGTGCCAATGCGACCGCGCCACCTACCGCCGCCACGCCGCGGCGCCGCAACATATGGGACTTACATTGTGTGTGATGGTCTCATTAGATAACATTTATTTTGTTCGCATATTAAAGTTATAAATGGATTCGATAAGTATAACTCTGAATAGGCTGACCTGAAAACTGGCGTACCGCAAGGTGGTATTTTTTCTCCTATATTATTGTAGGTCTTCATAAACTTTCTTACTACAATCCTCAACTATCCGTATCACTTGTACATATGTTGACGGCCTATAGTTTTATGTCAACAGAAATATCGATGATATTTCTATGAAATCTCTGTTTTATATGAGACCGCTTTTGATTTTTTTATGATAATAGCCAACAAACTAGCAGACGAGCCACCCGATGGCAAGTGGCCACTGATGCGTTGTCGGCCTCGAAATACATTTTGTAATAGTTTAGTTAAGGTTTAAATAATAAAGTGTAAATAAATATGTGAAGGATGATGTAAGTTGCTTTGATTATTCCCTTGAACATTAGTTATACGGTAACAAATTACTTCAAGGTCTGCAGAATCTAATCCCAACATGTAAGCATGTTATTCAGGTTTCAATCTCACACCGAATTGTCTACCACGTTCTAGCTAAGCACACGTAGGATTCACGCATCTGAGAATATTATTATACTATCAGGTATGCCACATGAAGTATTGATTCACCGAAACAGGTGAAAATTCCAAATCTGAAACTTACATGACGTCGAAACATTATGCGTGTTGTTTTTTTAACTCGGGACTCCCCTAAAATAAACAAAATATTTAAAAGCAATTACTTAAAAGCAACACTACATTACAACATTCGTTATATATTTTAGCTTGATACCGTGAAATATTATTGTTGTAACGGCTGATAAACATGCAGATATTAAGTGGTCACCGCAGCCCAACAACATCTGTAACACAGGTCGCGTCACAGACGTGTTGCTGCCCAGAAACGAGCGGTGCACCAGTTAACTGATGTTTGTTGATCAAAAACGCAACCGGCAGTTTCCGACAGGTGAGACGCCACGACCACCCAAAATAAAATATACCAAGACGCTGTATTTGATGAAAATGATAGAATCAGTAGCTTAGATTTCCTTGGATTAATTAGAATGATTCTGCTCCTAAATAAATAAAATATGTTTCGACCGTAGATTATGGCTTATGCCTATCAGTTGCAAGTGCATGAGTGCATTAAGCTACAAAGTTATACCTTAGTAGGATTTCACACAACTGCACGGGGCCGTTGACCCGCGTGTATTGCGATTGACTAACAATGTGTACTTTGTACAATTATGCACTCCTAAGTTTCCATGTTGCAAAGATGAATTATTCGATTGGCTTGATTGAATTTAACTTAAATCGATGTACTTTTTAATTCTTCTGTTTTTTACTTAGGAGTTAAAAAAAAATTTTATACATAATAAAAATCCAACACTCGATTAGGTTAGCGATCGCAGGACGAGTTTCTAATTTTATGAAATGTTTTCTGGTGCCTTAATTGGCCGTGATTTCTTATTGTGTTGTGATCCTGGTGCGGAGGTTTAATCGTGTGTGTGTGTTCGATAAAAATGCCTGACACAGTGAGCTCTATAAATGTATTATCTATTCTGTGTCGTATTACATGCATAATGTAATGCCAAAGTTCATTGCACAGGTTATATTATGATCATCATTATTATTATTATGGTTATTGTTATTGTATTTAATATTTTCGACCAGGATATTTATCTTTACATAAAAGAGAAACACCTTTAAGAGGTGTACGGCACAAGGTATCGTATCGTATCATTGTACGTAATTTCCTAAATAATCAAATAGCTACTTTAGCTGCAGTGAAGTCGTTTGAATCTGAAAGTAAACTATCGTCAAGTGAAGTTAAACGGCAGGTGACCTTAATTTGCATGCGGGCAGCTCGGCGCGGGCGGGGTCAGACGGCTCCGGGCGCGGTAATCGTTTAATAAAGTTTTGAATTTTGTATCGATAACTTTCTATGTTACGTAACTATAGCTGTAAAATATGTGTCGGTATATTTATTTTCATAATGTACAATTTGTAATAGGATCCACATTTCTATTTGGAGATATAGTATTTTAGTAGACACGTGAATCGTCACATATAGAAATATGATGGCAATCCATAGGATTTCGTCCGAAATCAAAAGTTGGTGGAGTTTAACACTTTGATGACAGATTGTTTCGTCAGTCTAATCTACAGTTTTACGTAGATTATTATTATTATGGTCTACCACCAAGAAAATGTTAGTCATAAAAGTTTACAGGAGAAGTTTGATCCCGAAGTGCTACTTTTATTTTCGCCGGGAACAGCAGTAGAAATCATGTTCATTATTGACTTGTTAGGTCATTAAACAGAAAATAAAAAAATATTAATCAGTTCATTACACATTACACATAAGTAAAGAGTATAAAATAAAGTATTAGTATCTGCGTGTATACTTTGTTCTGTTTGTCGCTGTCTGTACCTGCATTTAGGGCGGTTTTAACAATAGTTTAGAAAGTTATATGTGGATGTGGGGAATGAGAATTGAAAAGTCTCAGTTTTACATTCAGCTTATGCAAAACAACCAGTTATTACAAAACCATTCGAAGACAATATACGTAGGAGTAATTCCACTGCGTACTATATAATTGCTATATAGTTGATGCATGCTAACTCCGATGTTCTTAAATTGTTTACCTTTTCAGCTAATACACACGAAAGTGGCATGCAACGGCAAAGTGTGCTTCATTCAGCCGTCCCTTCAGGAGCGAGACCTGGAGTCGGAGCGGTCCAGAGCCGGCGCCGGTGTTTCGCGTCGGTACAGCAAGCAGCACGGCAGACCCGAGGAGGACCGCAGGAAAAAGGAGTCCGACAGCGAGAGCGACTCTGACACTGAGTGCAAGGGGGTGGAACGAGTGAGTTCATGATTTCTACGATCCATCCACCGGCTTGTCGAGGTTCACTGATACATATAGGCGTCCTCTAATTCACACCACTCTGACCCGTCCACATCATCATTATAACCATTGTTTCGCTGGGCCCGGCTGCTCTGACATGAGCGGGGCTAAGTATATGGTCCGCCACGCTGGCTCAATGCAGCTTGGCGGACTTCTCACACTTTCAAAAAGTTATGGAGAACTGTTTGGTATGTAGATATCCTCACGATGCTTTCCTTCACCCAAGCAAGTGATAGTTCATTTGTAATACGAACGTGTAGGATTCGAACCCTGACCCGTGCGAGGAGCTGACATTCAAACCATTCAGCTATCTCTGCTGTTCTCAGCATTCTCCTTTCCATATTTGTCCTAAGTTTTCTGAATCCAGTGGATACCTGATACACTCGTCATCACTTCGTATGGTTTGGGTACCGATCCTAGTTTTATGTTGCGACAGAATGAAGTTTGATGAAAGCAGTAGATACACGTGTCATCGAAATAGACAAATTTCGTGAGCGTTATGCAGTCTTTAGCAGGATTTATCCTTAGATAGCCGTAGCTGAGTGTTGAAAGAGGTTTTTGGGTGTGTTGAGATGTTAGTCTGTAACTCCTTCGTATTTCCGCTCTAGGGTATCCAGCGTGCCATTTTAGAAAACCGTCTGAGTGTCATAATAATTTGATTGGTCTTTCAGTCAGAGTTTTGGCGTCGCAAGATGCGCACGGTGCACAATATCCTAGATGTGGACAAGGACGGACTGATCTCCTTCAACGACTTCCTGCTATTCGCGGAGCGGTTCAAGGCTCTCGGACACCTGGACGAACCGCAGGCGAAGGAGTTTACGGACATCATCAAGGTGACTGTGAACTTTTGTTATACACGCGATGAGATGTTTGCAATCCGCCGAAATCACTATCCAAGATCTATAGCTACGATACAGCGGATAGTACATGAATAGCACAAGAGATTTTTATTTAATAGTTTCGGATACGGTAGCACATCATAGGTAGATTGCTAAGCCTGAGAAGTCTCACGATTAAGTTATGCTGGTCCCCGTATATTTTACACTGAAATGCAAAGTTTCATATTGACAGTCTCTTTCACTGTAAAATTATTCTTTATAGTCTCACGGGTTTTACGGATGTGGTCCTCGTTTGAGCCACTTTGACAAAAATTATACTGCAATCAAAGGTAGTTACATAATTTTAAATAGCAGAATTTCAAATAGTAGTTCTTGTGGTAGTGATATGTACTCGTAGTCAACTTTATCTTCATTTTTTTACCAAAGATGTTCCTATTGCCCTCCTTAACATAATGTGGTATGTGTGACGGTTGCAGAAGACCTGGGAGGAGCAGTGGGGCGCCATCGACCCGTATAACTTCGTGACAGTCGAGCAGTATCTAGAGGATATGCACCATGTCCTCAATGATAAGACACTCAAGAAGAAAGCCCACCGCTGGCTGCCATATTTGTTCAAGGTAAGGTACGGTAAGGTAAGATAGTGCAGTATCGAAATAATTATTCTATTTTTGTGTTGTAGACAATTTTTTTAATCTGAACTCCGAGGGAGCAAGCGAGTAATGTGAAATATATGCCTTACATACATCTTATCGGTAATTTAAATTTTTAAATCACTACTTAAATGGTGTTGCCACCCACCACGTTTTCTCACCGTTATCCTCGGTTGACTAGTAAAGGATGCCAAAAGGCATTGAACCGCCCTTTATGAAACCTAGAAATACGTATTTTGTAATAAAGGATAAATAAATATATGCCGTAAGACCCAGGCGTCTACCTGATCCTCCATGTAATTCTAATATTGAATGGATATCGTGTTTTATGGTACCTTAAAAATCTTTACAACAGTAAGCCCAAAGAGTGTATTTTATCTTCTACAATTCTAAACTCGACGAGCGATTATTATGTACCCAGAACTAATGTTGACAATTACTGCTGCCGATGTAAGCTTCTGTTTCTCACCAGAATAGATTGTATCACTCCATTCAAGTTACATGTCGTACACAGAAATAAAACAGTCTTGTGACATAGCAGGAGTTACATACTGATTTATTCAATTGCAGGCGGTGGACAAGGACAAGTCCGGGTTCATTTCGGTGCACGAGTTCAAGCTGTTCTACGAGTGCCTGGGGCTGGGGCCCGAGGCCGCCGCCGTCGCGTTCGCCGTCATCGACGTCAACGGGGTCAGTCCCGACTGTATTTCACTATACCAAAGTTTCAGGTTGCTGCAGCCGTGAACATCTTCAGAGCTACACACGTACGTAGGCGTTGTCCGACCGAAGGTCAATGTAAGCAGAAGTAGACGCCTGTTGTTTGGCCATAAGTATTGTCCGGTCGAAACGAACGATTTATCTTCAGTATTGCTCAATAAATAAGTCTCCAGTACTGGCACAAAACTATAACATCATAATCATTACAAAACATACCGTCCCAGTGCTGGAATCGGGTCTCTTCTTACCAGCCCCGGATCTAGGGATCTAGGATATAGTACAAGTAGCTGAAATTATAAAGATGATAAAGGCAAAAATAAATATAAGTGGGCGGGGGCGGCATTTTTCAATTTTTGCCCCGCCTAATAAAAACAATTGAAAATTCGGGACTGCTTCTTATCAAGAGAGAGGTTTACCATAGTTCACCACCAAATGCGGGTTGCAGACGTCACGTACCTTTGAGTACGTTACGGAGACCTTTCACGTGTGCAGGTGGAAACCTACCGTGAGGAATCACGCTGTTTTCTTTCATCGAAGCAAGTAATAATTCATTTTTAATATGCACATTATTTGAAAGAGATACAGGATTCGAACTCGATTTTCTCCTAGATACGTATAACACAATAACGATATAATCCAAATTATATCGACGCATATTGTTTTGGATTCATTTGATATAATGCATAAGAATAGTAATGAATGTACTGACACAATATTTACTTATTAAGTTTATGTTGCCAATGGTACTCGTAGTGTAGTCACGCGGGGTCGACTTATGTTATAGTTAAAAATTGACATTTGCTTCGGCTAAGAAAACATCCGGAAAAAATCTACACACCTCAAAGTTTTCCGTAAGGTTTTGAAAGATTTGTGAAGTCTGCCAATGTGCACGCACCTAGCGTGCCCAGCAATGGGTCGATAACAGTTCAAAACTACAAAACACTTTAGAAGCACCATGTTTGTTAGACCATGTAGGACCGACGGTACAAATTTTTTGAGACGGTACACGTAATTGTAATAAAGATATCCTTTATTCTTCGTTTCAGGATGGCAAACTGTCCATGAAAGAGTTCGTAAAGCTTGGCAAAGACTTTTTCTTCACAGAAGACGAAACCAAAGTGTCGAAGATGTTTTGGGGACCTCTTATCAGCATGTAAGGGTTTATACACGGCCACGTCCGGCCGCGCCCTGCGAGTGTTTTGTAATTGTTACTTATAGACTTCGTCGAGACACCGAAATTAAGACGTGACTATGGAAGGTTAGATATGTAAGATATCTTTAGATATTGTTTTGATAAAATCTTGAGTCATAACTTGTTAGTGATAGTGCATTCGAATTGATTTGGTTTAAATTGTCATAGTCCAATACACGGGCAGCCGCTACCTACCATTGTGACGGCTCACCTCTATGGGTTAATTATAGTGTAAAAAATATTTGCTGGTCTTAAACAGAATACTGACAAAAATCCGTTCATTTTTTGTATATTGCACAGACTGATGCACATTCCGTTGGCTAAACGTAGTATTTACGACTACATATTAATGTCGGTCCGCGCCGACAACTTATTGTTTTATATTATGAACTGTAACAAAATAAAATGTGTAATGACGAGACACTTATAATTATGTAACGTGTTTATTCAGTATGTTTGTGGCTATTCAATACTTAAGGTAAAAAATATGTAAAAAGGCTAACCTTGAGAAGAATCTCAATAAAGGTACTTTTACAAAATTGTCTCATTTTTTTTATTAATACTCTTGGGGCTCTTTAACGGTGTACTCATTATGTTATTACTCAAATGGTGGGTACAGATATACAAAACTATTATTTATCTCACATATATATATCTTAAATACACGTCGATAACGATCTCCGAGACAGTTATTAAGTGTACATAATTACTTAAGTACTATAATTGAAACAAATTACGTTAACAGCACTGCAAAGTGATGTAACCGTTCCTCTAGAGTCTAGAACTCTAGACCATTCAATTTTCGTATTTCTTTTCCTGTTCCTATCTTAACGAAACACTTCGTGACCACTGCCCACGGTTTGGTTGGGCAAAACATATTTTTTCTCCCCCTTAATCATCTTTCATCCAGAAGCGATCCGAGATATTATTATTGAGCACGTTAGTACAGCCTACTTGTAACTGTTACAAATTTTAACATGGACCAATCCGGGACGACTCCGGTCCCCATCATCACGACTCACTTGTCCCACTGCTGAGATCAGAACTGCCCTAACAATGAAGTGGGTTAAGCTAATGGTTTCAAGACGAAAGCGTCGGCCGTGTTCCAAAAAGTCCGTAACCGATTCGTCGAACGTTTATTTGGACCTTGGAAATGGTTAAAATCGAAGTAATACGAATCTACCCATTTACGGCCGAAGCCCGAAGGGTTTGCTTGAGAAACGGATATTGTGTGTGTGTGTGTGTTATCTAAAGCATTTATCGGCGCTCGTGTCACAGCGCCATCTAGTTTTCTTTATTACAATCAACAAACGTACAGACGAGAAAGTAACATCTACTCTACATTCACTAATAAAACACAATATAACATCGAAATCATTTAATAGTTTTCAATTGTAACAGATTCACTACCGCAGGAACGACAATGTTGGGAGCAATCATACCGGTACCGAATAGCGGCGGCTTCGTTACCGACACTGCACCGTCCTACGAACGACAGTGACATAAAAGTAATGGCCGTTTCGTGAAATGACCGGCCGATTGACAATTTAAATGAATGCGAACGGCAGTGATTCAAATATTGCGCATTGATCAGTAACACAACTGTAAGATTCTCTTATACATATAAATGTAAGATGCTTTTATATTATATTATATTTACTGGAACAGGGTAAACTAACTTACTTAATACAGTCCGTTGTTTCATATCTGTATAAAACTGTTCTAAAACGTGTGCAATTCTTATTCATTCGTTCTCACACAGTCGATCCAATATTATGTTATTATATACTCGTATCTCTGACATTGTTTGCCGTCGCCATGACGCATAACATTTTAACAAGCCCGATCATTTCCCGAAAATAGCCGAACATTTCGCTACAGTCCGATTATTCGACACGGCACACACGGCCGACACCCACACAGGCGATGACGTAGCGCGGAATTAAATGTAGATTTCATAAATTTACATTTTACATTTAGTAACGGTTAATTATAAAAACCCATCGGTTCCACACTGACCGCGAGCGTTTATGCAAACGAGAACGATTGAGATGCTTAAGTATGTGTGAAAGTGAAGTACTGTCAGGTCAGGAGTACGGCACTCGTCTTTTTATACATTATAAATAACTTTTGGACATCTTTTCTAACTTTATATAAAGTTATAAGTGTCCAGCGTGGATGCTCCAGTGCGGGAAGATCTCTGAATGAGATGCGGATCTAACCGTTCCGGATGCACGATGGAAATCACACTTGACGGCATTTACAATAATATCAGGTTGAATCAATGAGTTACCTAACTAGTATAATTACGATAATTCAAACAACAATCAATTACTAGGTCTAAGTCTAATACTACATTAATTGGCAATTGGGTCACAGAATATAATGGTAAATGTATGAAAAATAAACCAATAAAATTGAAGAATCTATTTTAAAATATCACGCCACTGCAATTAAAAAGTTAATAAATTACATTTATCATGGATAATGAGATGTTGATAAAAATATTAAACACAAATTATGTTAAAAATCTTTCGATTTCAGCTTTTAAGCCGTACCAACTGGCGGCTAGTAAAGGACCATACGTCCAGCGATGGATTTCTAAATGTTGACGGACATATTATGCGTGGCATAATTGTGTGTATGTAAAAAAAAAATCGAAAATTAAAAATTAAAATCGACAACCCTACCGCCGGTTATAGTAAACAGATGAAAGCGACTCGAAGAACATCGACGCGTGTGTGTTCGTAAGTACACATCGATGTATCCACTCGGACGCACCACAACGACAACGACGACGGCCGAGGGGACCGACCGCGGTCGAACGATATTTAAGTAACGATATGGAATTACGATCACAATAATCGCATTGAAATGACAATAACAACCTAAACGATGCTCAGACGGTCTTTCAGGAGCTTCGTTTCTTCGATGAGAGTCGACAACTGATTGGTCCTGAAAAAATATTACAATCATTAGTTATTACACACACACACACACGTGGATGCATATTAAAATACGTCCAACTGAAAATTATTTCCGTCGTGTCCGCCCTCCGGTGTACGATAAAAGTGCATTATTATTTAACATCTGAATGTTGATAATGCACATATCTTCTACATTATCGTCACCGCCCACGGCAGACTGGTCGGGACGGGCAGCGTGTCGGGAGGTGCGTTATTGCAGTTGCGGTATCGTCATGGCTCAGCAGCGCCGTCGGCGGCTCGCTCCCGGGCAGTCGCTACTTTAGGGTTGTCAACACAAATCAAATCGGAAACGAAACGCTGATTAATGATAATGATCGAATTTCGACCACCGGACGACCACTTTGGGTCGTCCCAAAGCGTCGGTCACTCTTCCATGGTCCGCGACACGCGACACGCGAGATCCCAGTGCGGCGGTGAAGCGTGTCATTGTTTAATTTAAGACAGGCGTGTACTGACTGCTGCTGCAGGATCGAGCTGATGGTGTCACTGTGCGAGCAGCCCAGCGCAGTGGTCTTCTTCCGGTACTCCTCCTGCCATCTCTTCACCTGGAACCGTCCGACCGTTACGTAAGGTCAACTCGCGAATCAAAGTCGACATGCTCACCGACACCAATGCACAGTTCGGTACAACAAACATTTTGCATCTGCGAGGAAAGATGCTACTGTGAGTCAGTAATTGTTACGTCAAGAGAAATATAAGAGTAATGGCAATGTAGGTGAAATGGTTATCTATCTTTTAATGTGTGTGTGTGTGTGTCTACTGTACGCACCTCAGTATTTTTGTAGTCGGCGTTTTCCTTGACCAACCGGATCTTGTCTGCGAGCTGTTCGGAGTGCGCGCGGTACCGCTCCAGCTCGGCCAGCAGCGCGCGCTCCGCGGCGGTCGTGCGCGAGCGGCCGCGCAAGTTGCGCACCACCGCCGAACATCTGCCCGCAACATTACAACATCACCATCAAATTGTACATCCGTATCAAGTCACTGTAAGTAGTGGAAAGTGCCGTCTGTAACTGGAAGTAGGAAATGAGTCGGATTTTCTTCCTGAAACACCGACGGTGGGAATTTCTTGTGAAAAGTTTCAGAAATTCCAATGTTTCGTTCCATTTTAAGTCATCTAACATTTTTCTAATTCTGTATTCTGAGTGCAATTACGGTGGGACTACTGCTTTATGGCATTCTGATTATTTCTGAAAGTTACAGTATTCTCATTATTTGACATCAGTGATACGATAGGAATCGCAGTAATATGCATGAGCACCGACGACAAATCCAGGTTTACGACAAATATGTCAAATGGTGTGATACTTACGGCGGCGTTCTACAAGGCGGTGTATTATATCTCATCCTTTTTAAACCGTCCACGCATCTCTTTCATCTACCGTTTGTTTGCTCACGATTTCTAAATACATAATCATGCTCTCAGATAAGCGGTTATGACCTAGAGATTTAAATAACATACCATACTACCATATGGTGTATATACTACATATACTATGTACCTACCGGTATCAATGACCCCGTCAATGTAAACTGGAATTAAGGGTTATGCGTTTAAATTAAACGGCATTCCTAAGTTTCTGGTGACAGTTATAAGCGACAATAGCAACTTTCGTTACCACCCCCGCCGATTAGTGAAGTTGTTGGTCTTTTTAAAATTACATTCCTGTACACGTCAATTAAATGCCACAATAAAACCGGTTTTACAGGATGAGAAGGATTCTAGATAAAGTGACCAATAACATAAGTTACAAGTGTGTTTAGTTCACAAGGTGTACATTAATATCTTCAAAAAATATTCCGTGTACAAATTCGGCCCCGTCAGTTTAACTATTATTATAGATAGTAGCCCGTCACCACCGGACGTGGCGGCGTCCACTGACCTGTGCTTCATGTCGTCCTGGACGCTCTGCGCCATCGCCAGTTTCCGCTTCAGTTCGACAGTGTTCGCCCGTACGGCGACGATTTCCTTCTGCAAGTTCACACGACAGTTACCGTTCAGAGATAGTGATTGATATTCATGTACACTGTACACCATCAACAGTGTTGCAACGATTGTTGCCTGATGAGTTCTCGTCTCTAACCTGTTTTATGTTTCTTCAGGTGTCTGTATTTCGAAGCATAACGATGTGTCCACCTTAATTTTACTCCTAAACAACATCCAATGTACAGACAGGGCCGGTCCCGTTACAGTTTTCATTATTGATAAGTATAGAAAAATTCATCTTTCGTTTGTAAGAGGGAGGAGCTACGCATGTCCAAATATCTATGTATGCCAAGGCTGTCCAATAAATATTGGAAGGGCGGAAGAATTTTACATGTAAGTTCGCATACCTGCCGCCCGGTAGGTATTATAAACAGCTTGATTCATCTCGTATTTTCCTTTGCGGGAAGGAGAGAGGTTCCATGCATGTATACATGTGTACATGAAGTATATAATATCATACATTGTGCTTGCGGATTCTTGTAAAGTGAATTAATACTAATTTAACATCAATTAATTACAAAAATGTTAACTAGTGCAACCTCTGTGGGGGTTTTTGAGCTACTAATTTTGCAATATTTGTCGATAAGTCTGAGGTACAGTAAAATTAAATCAAAAATGTGTTTAGCGGGACTACTGTTGGCGGGCACATTCAAATGCGTTGACGGGGGTTGATTGTGGCCCGCGGGCCCGGGGTGGGACAGCGTTGATGTATACCATCGTACGTTCTCCTAGAGGAATACCTCACAGTACCGCCTGATGCTATTAGATATCTCAACAGTATTTTAATTACATTCGTTAAAACATTTAAGTGGACATAATTTTATTTGAATTATTATTTGATTTAGTAAGTGACAGCATCATAATGAAATCTTCACACGTGATTTCATAACAGCATGTAACCTCACAATCTGGCCTCGTGTAGATAACCTTTTTTTACCAGGGGAAATCCGTCATGGATACCCGGACGCTCGGGGTAGCGTCCCGGGGAACGTCGGACTCCTACCAACTAAAACCTCTGAGCGTTCCTTACTGCACCGTTAGGCGGGAATGCGGGTACGCTCACGCACTCTTCCGCAGTTCGTGCAGATAACCTAACCTATCCAAAGCGGATAAATTAGAGAAGATATCTCTAATTGAGAAACGTCCTGTGTACCTGCAAGTCGCTCGCCCACTCGTCCTGCTGCCTGCTGAGCGCCGTCAGCGAGCACACCTTCCTGGCGATCGCGTCCAGCGCCCTCTGCTGGCGCGCCATGTACTCCAGACGGAGCTTCATCGTCGCTTTCGTCAGTAACTGTTCACAAGTACTAATACTAAACGATCACATTCTCAAAGCTGGGCAACTCGTCTCGCCGGTTACATCGATTTGGATATGAATGAATCGATATGACGATTGTCCCCGTCCCGGCTGGGGATCGAACCCGAGACGGGGCGTTGAGCGGGGGCGGGGGCGGTGACATAGGTCACATATTAATCTGTTCACGGATCCGCATTGGAGCAGTATGGTGTAGTACTGTACTACATTGTCACCGAACAGCGACCGATAGGGATGTCGAGAGGGCAGGTTACCTCCAGCCCCTCCTTGGGGTCGAGCTCCTCGGTATTGTTGATGTTCAGGATCGGCTGCGAGACCTCCCGCGCCAGGATCTCCTGGATGATCGCAGTGAACGTCAACTTTTGCCGCTGAAATACGAACACATTGTATCTTTTAACGATGAACTGTAAACCTGGTTCTCGTTGTCGTGTCGCCATATAACGCTCGTCGGTGCTGCTGACGTGCGACGGGTAATATTTTTATTTGTCATAAGCTTCAGGAGGGAGATCATACTCCAAGGCGGAAAATTATAATTATGAAAATTACAATTCAAACATATGTCGGAGTCGGTCGTAAATACGATCGTTAACTGAACACGTGATCCTGGCGATAGTAGTACCGCGGTGGTGGCGGTGGGGCGGTCCGACGGGCCTCACTCGTGCTTCGACTGCGCCGGAGACTAGTTCTTCTCTGCTAGAACCTGTCATATGTTTCGTATACCTCTTAGTGATCGATATTAAAGTATATTTTTCGGGTAAATGTTTCCTGCCTGGATCTATTATCAGCTTAACCCCACGTTCGGCAGGCACAGCACCATCGTGGTAGCGAACGATAGCGATCTCGTCATACCCTGATATGATGTAGAGATGAGAGTAGATATGATGTGGTGTACCTCCAGAGTGCCACGTACTAAATAGTCATATATAGCATTGGTTACAGATATAGCTTCCTAGTTTAAAAAAAAACATACAAATTAAATACATTATCAATGGAGATATTGGGCAAAACAAAAAAATAATGATAAAAAATTTGGATATTGAACAAAAAAAATAGTCCCGTAATGCTACGAACCTCCTTGAGGATGCTGTCGATGTCGTCCTGGTGCAGCGCGGGGCTCTGCAGCCGCAGCTCCCGGTACAGTCTGTCCTCCAGGTCGTACGGCTCCACCGTCCTGCCGGTGTCGGCGTCAACGGAACGTCAGCCGTGTGTGTGTGTTCAAATTCAAGATCATTTAATCATATAGGTATTCGGTAAATACACTTATGCACGTCGTTTTTGCTTCTTCTACCGTTTCGAAAAGGTGCTTTAACATCGAGGAGAAGAAACGCAAAAAGAAATTTCTCAGCACATCTTTTATAATAGAACATGGTAATTACAAAGTAAGTTTCAACTTGCGCGGAACCGGTTTTTAACCTACTATTTCCAGGCGTAATTGTCATTAATATATTCATCTATACCGTAACACCTTTACCTATAAGCTGTGCTTTAACGCGTCGCTGAAAAGTTCCAATGAAATGTTGACACATATACCCTTAAACGTCAGGTCGTGAGGTCGTCGCCCGGCATCAGGTGATGTCGTCACCTTGACACGCTTGCGAACGATGGTGAACTATAGATGACATTATTTGTCTACCAGGTCGCTTTTTACATTTCAACAAATCAGTTTATTTAGCAAACAACGGCGGGCCGCTCCCATCGACATCTGAACCACTGTCTACGCGACCAGGACAACGTTTACAACAATACCTGCTGAGAACGACACCGTCGTTGCACAGGATGAGCAGCGTGGGCAGCGGCGCCGGCGTGACGGCGAGCCCCACCGGCGGGGTCAGCCGCGCCGGGCCGCTGGTGCACACCAGGTGTCTGGCGGAGCTGGGCTTGGTGCATATCGCCGCGAGGATCGACTCCGTGTCGCCTACCGACAGTTTAGAATGGCTAAACATTTTTGTTTTCCACTCGTATGTTAACAGAAGATGCCTACTTGCACTCCGACCGAATCATTCCTTGATACAAAGTGCAACTTAAAAAATGCCTATAATTTTGATTGAACTTCAAAAGTAATCAACCCGGCAACTCTAAAATCTAAAAAGATCTAACACCGAGAGCTATTCTATAGTATCCTTCGTTCATTCATCAAGTCATTCATTAATTATTGAGATATCGTAAGCGAAATATTTATCTTCAAGCATATATGTATTTAAAAGCCTATATACATAATGCATACATACTTATGACTTTGAAAATCACATTATAATTAACGAACCGCCCGTGGCGCACTCACCCTCTGCAGCCAGCGCGTAGTCCTTCAGGTGCCCCAGTATGGGCAACGTGACCGCGTGCACCCCGCCCGCGTGCATGCACGCGTACGTGTTGGGCGTGCACTGCAACACAGCACAGTATTAAATGTTGGACGTTCACGCGACCGTAGCTGCACGGGTTCGCTGTCTCAACAACTCGTCACTTACCAGCAATCCTTAGTAATACTATTCGAATCTTGAACGCAATTCTGATTTTTCAAATTGTATTCTATTTCGAAACTTTGTATTGCAAATAGTTTTTCACTTGTTTAGGTGAAGGCGAACCTGCGAGTCGAACTTCCCCAGCGTGGCAGGCTTTAGCGTTAACCTGAGCCCAGCGGTGGGACATTTATGGGTTGCAATAAAAAATTTCAAACCCATCTGAATTGTCTCACTGGTGGCTTCGACACTTCTCTTACTTTCAAATGGCACTAAAGCCATCTGCCGCCAACCAGACTTATCAATTTGAAATAATAAGGACAACTGTCAAGGACATATGTTTCTTAGCTTAAATTAAATGTACATATTTTATACTGATAATTTAATCAGAGGTTCCTGCAGCAATCAAAACGCTCGTATCCCGATCGAGAGGTTAAGCAACAACAATCGCTGTCGGTAGTCGGTTGGGTGGTCGCCGGTGGTAAAACATCACGTTTCCGCTACGCCAGACACTAGCGGCGTGATGGAGTGCCGTGAGCTGTAGTGGTCCGCTAATGGGTTGAAGTTACACCACCACGTGGGGTGGTCGGCAGTGGTAGGTGGTGGTGGGCGATGACAAGGGGACACTTGCGCTGTACAGATGCACCGGGTAGCTCGAGCGCAGCACGTGGTCGTCGGCGCCCAGCACCATGTTCAGCCCCACCGCCTCCACCACGTACAGCGCGCACCCCTCCGGGTCGTTGTCTGTCGGCTGCGGGGTGAATGTTTATTAAGCAGCAAAATATATTACTAGACATCAATTATGATTAATCGAACGTATAATTTTTTATACAAGTCTATATTGCGTTTATTTTATTATAATATAAATTCGCCAGAGGCGTATCCTTGTTTTTCTGCTGCAAACGTTCACGGAACGAGGAAGGCTGCGAAGAGAAAACAATATAATAAACGTACTGTATGCTGTACGTACGTATGCTGTATGCGAGTCGAAGGACGTCACTGGGGGTGTGTACACGATAACTCACGGTGGGCAGCAGCAGGCAGTGGTAGAGCTGAGCGGAACAGGTCGCGATGACGAGCAGGGCGGGCGTGTCCCCGCCGCCCAGCGCCAGCACAGCGCACGACTCCGAGCCGTAGTTGTCGTCGGCCGGCGGG